>BMAW01120299.1:2942-41268 GCA_019974015.1 Nephila pilipes
ACTGTGAGTATTTTTCTTTATTGCCACATTCTCTTCATTCTTTCTTAATTTTTATTGTCATTTTGAACCGATTTACAATAATGCTGCTTAAAATGTTGTTTGCTGGATATCGACATTTTCACCACTGCTCTTGCATTTTCCTGCCTGATTCTATAAGTCCTGCAGCCGAAGGTGACTACAATGGTTCACACCCAGAGGACCACACATTAGCTACATGACTCTCTAGCAGTCAATAGAGTAATAACTTTTCCACTAAAGGCGGGTAAGTAGACATCATTGCTGGTATTAGGGTCAAAAACTTATTTTCACCAAATTTAACGAGAAATGATTGGTGATTGCTATTAACATCGCACCTTGGAAGCTAAAACATATACAGAGACAAAAGCACTCTAATTCTGGAACCTCGTCATCTGACCAAATGATACCTGAGTTGGCCCCTTCCTTTCCAAATTTCCACAAAACAACAACAAGAGGATCACTTCAACACCAACATTTAACGTAAACTCTTCAAACGTGCACTGTGGGCCTTAGGCACCAGAACTGAATCTGATGACCTGACGACTGCAAAAACCGGGTCATAAATCATGACCATTGTGAGCAAGGCGTAACTGAACGGCTATACAACATATATATATATATATATATATATATACACACAGAGAGAGAGAAGAATTGCTAGGATGTCTCGGGCGCAGGTCAGCTGTGTTTACCATAAAGAGTAAACCTCATGAGAAAGAAAAATGCCATTAGAGTATCTCGGGTCATGATGTTAGTACTTAAATAAAGACAGTTGCCACCCTGTGGCGAATAAGTATTCCTATTCAACTCTTGTGCCATAACTCAATCAAATATAACTAATACTAAAAAGTCAACAACCAGCAAAGATAGACAGTAGACACAAATCTCACACGAATATTTATTCAATAGACTTACACTATAATGTTAAATGGATTTCTGCTCTCCAAGATAACACCCTAGATAGATTCGCCCGCCGTTCAACTAATACCGAATTAAGAATGTCTTACCGAAATCTTTACAGTTGAGGTTGTCTTGATTTCTTGACTTCACTACGATCACTATTGCTCGTAGCAACTCTTGATCTCGTGTACCACCTGTAAGGCATATACTCAACGCTAGTGCCACTCGACCTCTATCGTATGAATTTCGATCTGCTCATATACTTTCCTATCTAGCGCAGTTCACTTTATTTCTACCTGCCTCTAATTTGTCTAATCACGTTTCATTTTGATTGGGAAGAAATTGTTATTTATACCAATCAATCTCAATTAAACCCGCCAAGGTTCGTGAAGAGAAAACCGCGAATAGCCCAACGTCACAACCCTATGAGCCTATACCTTTAACTCAGGAGTATATATATATATATATATTATACTGAGCACTTTCATTAGTGAGACACCTTATAAATAGTCCAAAACACAAATTTCCAAATAAAGTACGGATGTTACTTCATATCAGGAGTATTCAAAATGGTAAAATAATTGATGAAATTCGAAAGTACAAATTCCTTTAAAAGTTTCACCACTATTAAAGCCAAGCCTGACGGATAGAAGTTAAACGAATTATATGCCAGAGCGTGGAAATAAAAATGAGATATTTCTTTAGTTTTAATGACATATTAAATAGATATAATATTGATGTAGATATTTTCTTCGTTATAAACTTACATGTTGTTTAAATGAACAAGTTATTTATAAAAATTTGCTGTCATTTCCTTTCAAGATCTTCAAAGAATTTGAAATTTTTGCCCTTTCATGTTATTATTAACCAACTCCCCTGTAAATTGTAACACTATCAGAACATATATTCTCGTGTATTTATACAGCTGTTTAAATACTTAATTCTAAAAAGAGTAGAACTGTTCTATATAATTCCAAAAATCATTTGTATTTTGTTCTAAAATTTACTATAAATTCGTGACAACTAATAAAACATGAATAGTAGGCTTCTATAAATCCTAATACAATATTTATTGAATATAAGTTTAAGTCCAAAATAATAAAAGAAAAGTAAATTGGTTCGGAAATTAGGTTACAAAATTTTACCATGAATGTCTTGCAAAAGTCCTGGAAAGCGCCAATTTGAATTATTTCTTTAAATTAGTCGCCAGGTTTCTAGCCAAATGTTATTCAAATTGTCCAATGTACGAATAATATCAGTTAATTAATGAATAGGCACAAATTACAAGCAACATAATTTCGACTTTAATTAACATGTAAGACAGTAATAGTCTCTATTCAAGCATTTAATAATAGAAATACAAATGCCATATTGAAAAAACTAAACCCACTTTTCCTTTTTCCCATTTTTATAGAATTTTCTCAAGCTACTTTAATGACAAATCTTAAATATACCATAAAACAATTCCACTTGGCAAACAATAAAAATGATTAAAATGGCTCAGTTCCCTTTATTCATATTATTTTCACTAACCAGTAATACACGGATAATTGGAAACAAAAGACAATACAATAACGAGATAAAGAAATGAAGTCAAATAAAGGGATTTGCATTTAAGTAACGCAAAAGAGAAGACTCCTGAAAGGAAAATAATAATAACTATTCCAAACGACAGCGTTTCGCAGTCTCTTTAAAGAAAAATCATAATCTATTGCACAGTGAAATGACGGTATGTATAAACGGAAGAAAATAAAAACATTCAAACAGTTTCATTGCTTCATTAAACACGATTCTTTATCTTCGCTTATAAATATGTATATCCACAAAATGAAATCTTTTAACATCGCTCTGAGGAAAGAATGATGTGGAAAGTAAGGAAGAAAAATAAAATTTTTGAACCTTCACGCAAGCTGTAAAAGGAGAATACAAAAATTAAAAAAAAAAAAAAAAATTACCACGGGAAATAAACGATATAATTAAAACTCAAAACCCTGAAATGCTTCTGTAAAAATGGGGAAATTTATGGCCTGTATTAGCATATCCAATTGTTAATCTAAATCAAAATTTGCATCTAAAGTTACCAACCGAATTGAGATAGCGTGTAGAAGATGCATGTAATGGGAGAAGATATTTTAACTTAAAAATTGGTTAGAAATGCATTATCTCTCTGATGGGCAGCCATTTTGCATTTCTCCTTCTGTTGTTTTTAAACGGATAAAAGTATTTTTACCCCTTCCGCCGGAAAGTCATTGAACAAGTCCACAACATGTGATGAAAGAAAATATTTGCATGAATATTCCGTAAAGAATATGAGTAAAAAGATCTAGTGTTTATTTAGTTTGTGTTAAGAAAACAAACAGTAGTTCGCTGGAGTAATTTACATTGTATTATAAGCGATGATTGATATTTATCTAAAATTTCCAACCATTTTAGTTTACTTTAGTTTTTATTAACGTCGCACTAGAAGCAACATGAGGGATATTGGCGACGGAACTCGTAATTTTGAACCACGGTCAAGTGACGAGAACGACACCCGAGCTGGCACCCCTCCTCTCCTAACATCCACACCACGCCAACGGGAGGACTTTGGGCCCCGAACAGATTTAACGTGCATCCAGCTGACACACGGCAGGTCTTTGCGCGGCGGACTCGAACTCGCGACTGAACGAAAACCGCCGGTCGCAAGTCCACGACCTTGACCACTAGGCTACCGCGGCCCAAATTTCCAACTATATCAATCACGAAATTATTTTAAAAAGAACAAACGAATTAATTCAATGTATATCTGGAATAAATTATCACAAATTCTTTAGTCTTTTGTGTATAAGTACGAACAAAAAACTGTACCTTTTATATTAATAAATGATTAACTTAAAAACAGGGGGGGGGGGGGCTAATGGGGTCAGCCACTTGGAATTTTTCTGATGTCAGAGACAATCAGGAAAACTCCTCCTTGAAATGAGATTCCTATCTTATACGTAAAATCATACAATGCAAAACTCGTTCTATTTGCAAGGCAAGCAGGTGAAGGCCATTTTTATCATTTCCCTCCTTTACTAGGAAAACAGAAAGTGTATGAAAATGTTTCTGCAAAGATTAAGGATCATCTGTAGAGTTTGGAGGACAAGGTCACAAGGTGATATCAGGAATTAACGAAAATTGAGTCTAAATTCACAATCCGCTTTCTTTTCCATCACGTTTATGTATTGACAAGCACTGAGGGCTTCGCAACTTTATGATATACAGTCAGAATCACATTCTTGGAAGAATATTTAATGCTGTGACATTAGTTAACATTTACAAATTTTTGTCAGCTGAAAAACTTTCATGTGTGTAGAAATTTACGGGAAAATCTTTTGTTTAAGTCAACATACATTTACGAGCTAAGTTTTTCTTGCTTGAAGATCAACAAGAGTAATATAGATGTTCTTTGACAGGCATTAACTTACAGGCCGTGACGGTAATCTCAACAAGCAATCACACTTCTGATTAAAAACAAAATTGATTGGGTATATTTGTTTCATCAAATTCTAAAATTATATGTTCCTGCAGTTGTAGATGAGGTGAAATTAGCACAAAAAATAAAATAAATAAAATTACTTAATTTATATTTATTGAATTTTATGGTACAATTTACATTTTTTTTCTGAAATGCAAAGTTAACTAATGAATGCAATCATTTTAAAAGATACGGGGTGCAGCTAACTTCCGCTTCCATAAAGTGCCCCCTCCCCCCGAGTTAAAACAACTTTCCATCCATGGCTTAAGATAACATTAAGCAACTCTTCCAATAAGATAAATATTAACTCAAATATCGCTATCTGATGTCTGTCGGTTGGATCGTTGATTTTGAATTAATCTGTCTCTCTGTTATTAATTATTGACGACGTACTTCATAAATTTTGAACCATTATCACGTGACGAAGACATGACCCTACTATCCTTCACATCAAAAAAGTGTCAAAACTCTCAAAATTAACTACATTTAACATGCAACAACCCCCAATACTCACAGAGAAATCGTTTTTAACGTTCCATTTGCGAGCACGCAAACGAACCTTGTAACTTTGAACCTTGGTCAGGTGACGGGGACGACAACTCATTGGAATCTTAATCTCCTAACTTCCACACCACATCAACGAGACGATTTGGAGCCTCGACAGATTTAACGAGCAACAACTCCGCTACATGGCGAGTCTTTGGACTCGTCCCACATATTGATGGAAATAACGTCAGTAGCAAGGTCCCTACCAAGGCCAACTAGGTTACCACAGCCACCATTTTCACTGGGAGATTCAGAAAATTGAAAACAATATTCCCCCCTCCCTCCAGTTTCTAGCTTCATCTTGAACACTTGCCCGTTAAAATAAAAACTAAATTCTTTATTTCTCTAGAAAAGTATCAATGCCATTTTGCTAAGAAATATTTACTCCCAGTTGACAATCTGCCCCTCCGACTAAAGTTTCAGAGATTATTTGGTAGATTTAAAAAAAAAAAATTGATAAATGTGTAAGTTCCTGGATATTACTTCGATCAGATATTGGTAAAGAGAGGGGGATAAAAGAACAATTTCCAGCGTCTAAGCTTTTAAATTGATTTCTTTATTGAATTTAGAGCTATATTTGTCTCCACAAATATGAAATAAAAGCTTTCATATAATTCTATATTTTCTTTAAAAACTTGCTTCAAAACAAGTCAAATTAATTTTTATTTTATTCAGTTTTCTACGAAGTTTCTTAACACGTGTGTATGTGCATGCGTGTGTGCGAGGAGATATAATACTGTATAGTCCAGACACTAAACGGAGAGAATTAAAAAGATATGTTCAATGTTTTATTTATTAATCACAATAGGTATAAATAATACGCAAAATATAATTATTTCCTTGAAATAAGTATTTAATCAATTTTCGAGTTCGGTAAATGACAATCATTCGAGAGAAAGAATTTTTTTCTTCTTCTTGAAATAACAAACAAGTTTCTAAGGGAAAAAAAATCTCATATAGTCCATAACAAATCACATAAAAGAAATCATACGGAAGTTTCGAAAAAGGTTTTTATTAATGAAATGTAAATTTGAGATTAAAGAGACGTATCGTATAATTACGTCGTAATTTGAAAAAAAAATTAAAATATAACAAGTATTTAATATGCAAATAAAATAAAATTAATACTTCAAGAAATCAAAGTGTGGTCAATCTTTCTAAATCAAAACATGTATTAAAAAACAAAACTTATTATTTGAACTTGAAAATCAAATCAAGAACAGTAAACAGGCATTCTCTTCCCGAGGGTAAAATACTGGTGGTTAGTTAAATGCAGAGTGCAGAAGATAATACAAAATTCAATCAAAAACTTCGTACAAAATGAGGAAAATACAGCAAAAAGATGGGAGTAGAAAGTCGCCTTATGGTTCTTTGTATAACAAATATTAAATTTCAGATAAGATGGAACCCCCAGGTCACGTTTTTGGTATAAGCAAGTTAAACATGCGAGTTATGCCAGCCATATTTAGTCTTCCTCATTTCGTTTTTCGCCAAATGACGCCAAATGTCTCATAAATCAACCTTAAGACTGTCTCCAAGTAATGTTAATTCATAGGAACTGAAATTGGAACACTTTTTATTACAAAACACTCGAACATTAATTTTATATTCTGACTTGCTATTCTTTTAGAGAGCAACAACATATTTTATAAATATTCATTTCGAACTAAATCCGTTCATTTCTTACTTATCCTTTTTTTAGTGTAAAATGTGTTCCACGTTTCATTCCCTATTCTGTAACGCTAAATGGGTTTTGAACTTCATATTTTCAAGTAAAAAATGGCGCGTTTTCAAATAAATTATAAAAGTACTACACCATAAATGGATACACGTGTTACAATGTTATGAATTTCGATAAAAATTGGAAAAATAAATGTGTTCCAAGTTTCGATATGATTCTTTGACAATAGGCGAAGACAGGTTTAAGGGGGGGGGGAAAGGTATTCTCTTTCTTTCTCTCTTATTTTTTAAATGAAAAATTCAACCGTTGACTGATTTTTTCCCATAATTTATGGATAACAAGATATTGCAAAAATTCTGTTTAAAATAATCCGAAAATTTATAATTGTTTGAAATTGAAGTAAGTACTTAAGGCTTTGAACATTTCTCGCTAGATTCAGAAATTGCTCATGAATGATCCATGATTACAGTGGATACTTTTCATGCTCTCAAAAACATTGGCTAATGCCATGAAATATTTTTTTAAAAAAAATAAGCAAATATTAGCTACTCATGCACAGTTTTTGAGTATTAAACATTATTACTTCATATTTATACTTCTGCCCTCACTCTTGAGTAATGATAAAGGACAACTGTTGAGAAATATTCGTGTTGAAAATAGCTTATCAACAGTTACACTTTCAGCACGGTAATCAATAAAAAACTGATAACAAACAAAACTTATAACACACACGAATTACGAATCATCAATCTTTAACACCATAATTCAAAAGTACCGTAAATCATCTTTCCAAAACTCATTACGTTTTCAAACAATTTCTGAAGAAACACAAAACGCTTCAAGTAAGAATATAATCGCCGCGTCAGAGAAATAATAATAATAAAAAAAAAAATCGCCAGTTGCGCCAAAATGACTCAATTTTCATGCCTTTGTAGCCTATATGCTCTAGTAATTAAAGGGAATGGAAGAAAAGGACCTGCACAAAAGAGTGATACAGTGGCTACAAGGGCGTCACCTATTGGCAAAATCTAGGAAGTGGAATGGTTTATTCAGCCGTCTTTTGTGTGTTCCGACAATGAAGAGATCCACTGCAGCACGACAAGCCACGAAAGTTAAACAGTGATGAGGTAGCGGTAGTTTCGATGTGAAATCGTCTGCTGAATGGACATTGCAACGTCCCACGGAAGAATATCAGACTGTTTTTTAAGTCAGAAGAATGAATAGGATATGTATTTGAAGGTTAACCAAAACAAAGCCACTGAAAACAAAGTTACATGCGTCTTTATTGTCTGTTATGTATTACCTTATGTTTGAATAGTTTATGAGTATTCAAAACATTAAATCTGAACTGCAAACATCCACAATAAAAACGTGTAAAAGAGATTCCCAAGTAGAAAAAAATTGAGCTATTTTAATTTTTATTAACAGGTAGATTATTTTATATTTCTTTTAAAAAGAATTTGAAACAGCGTAATAAATAAGTGTTTGGTCGAAATATATTCCAGTCGGAATATATGTATGAAAATTACTTAAAAGTATGTATGAAAGTGAGATGAAAGAATGCACATTTTTCTAATTCGCACATTAAAATTTATTTAACCAAGCTAAATAATAATACTAATAAAGAATTGAAGAACAAGTAGAAATTATGTGTTAGTTGCTTTCAATACTGTATTTTCAAAGAGAAAACAAGTAGCAAAAGTGTAAATTGAATGATAGTCTTAGTAGCTAAGGAGAAAAAAAAAGACGGTTTCTAGAAAATAACACTTTTAAATCATCTAAATTGCAAAGAAAAATAATTGATATTTTTTTTTAAATATGCTTTTAAATAACAATGCGACACACATAATTTAAAATTTAATACTTAAAGAAATGCCGAGTTTCCACTTCCATTATAAATGAGCTTTGATATTCACAGCTGTGTCATAATGCTTTCAAAACTAAAAGATTTTTTTAATGAAAACTTTTAAAATTTTACGTAAATCTTATAAAAGGTATGTATGTATATATTAAAATAAACAAACCTTACAAAACCAAGACATAGGATTCAAAAAATGCACACAGGAATAGGGGCGAAATGCAGCATTTTTTTTTTTTACTTTTCATGACTTTTTCCGTTGTTGTTAAACCGTTTTGTTCTCTTAAAATTTTATTGGTTTTAATTCCTTTTCACACACACATATAACATATATGAATATTAGAGTTTTTCGATAAAACGCGTAAAAAATTTTAACGAATAATTTTTTTTAAAAATATTTTTTAGAAATAAGATAAGTAAATCTTTATTTTACTAAAAAAATGGATGTAATGTAAAGCGTACATAGCGCATATTTTATTCAAATATATACTAATACAAAATTATCTAATGAAAAATTAGAAAACAAAAGTTACATCGCCTAGTTTTGTATAATTCTAAAAAAAACGAGTTTTACAATTGAAACTATTCGTATACTTAAATAAAATTGACTTGTACACTTAAAAATATTTTATTCAAATATTTTGTTAAATGGGGATTAAAATAAGTAAAAACGAAAGAGAAAAAAAAATGAAACACAAAATGTAAAACAAAAATTAAAAAATGAAACAAACATAACACATTCAT
The DNA here is from genome assembly GCA_019974015.1 of Nephila pilipes. Lineage (NCBI taxonomy): Eukaryota > Metazoa > Arthropoda > Arachnida > Araneae > Nephilidae > Nephila > Nephila pilipes. The sequence goes on from BMAW01120299.1 coordinate 12,189, forward strand.
ATAATAAAGTTTAACATTCCATTATTCTAAAGAATAACTCAAAATATTAAAAATACTATACATTATTACATGACCACAAATCAAATTTCTACAGAGGTTAATTATTTCTAACGATATTTCACTAGAATATTGCAGTATGCAAAATTGATTTAAAAGGAAGTTTTATTAAAATTATACGTTAAAAATAGGATTATATATGTACCGACTACAAAAGCTACAGGAAACGAAAGAAAAGAGAGAAAAAAAAAAAAAAAAAAAAAACCGAAAATGAAACCAATTCAAATATGTTTCTAGAAAAGACAAAGAAGTAACATAAATAATATTAACATAAAATAAAACACCTGCTAGTTAACTCAAATAACTTGGAATTTTTCAGTAAGAAAATAGACGTTGGTTACAGGCACGAGAGAGTTTTATCACAGCAGAAAATGTAAACATGAGTATCCAATTTAAAATCCTTGAAACTGATTGTCAAAGGTGCAATTACGTCTAGAAAAAATAGCTATTACATTACAACAAAATAAAATTAAAATTAACTCCAGTTCTTAAAAAAGAACATAATACTATGACAAATAATAAACAGAAATAATTAATGACAAACAGAAATAATTATATGTGTACAAATATTATCGATTATAAACATTACTTTTTTTACTTAAATGAAATATTTTTTTAAAAAAGAAACAGACTAAATTAAAGAACATGTTTATGAAAAATGATAAAATATATCTTTTTTTTAAATCAACGACGTAGCATAAAGTTAATAATTTAAAAAGAATAATTCGAATCCTCTTCCTTTAATAGCAATTATTTTCAAGAATTAGGAATGAAACTTGACATTTATACCTTCCCTAAAAAGTTTAAATTAATCTATTGTGTTTATAGATATATTTATGTTATATTCACATACACCCCCCAGAATACACTTAAATCTTGCACCTCCTTTCAGGAGATTTTAAATTATTTTGAAGAACTCATTTTAGCTAACGTATAATTTTCGAAGAAATCAAGTATATTTTTACACAAAAGGGGGACTTGAATAATAATGGAATTTATTTCTTTGCATTCATATTTTATACAAAGAATTATAGTGATTTATACAATTTACAAAGTATTTAAGATAATTGTTTCATAGTAACAACTACATAGAAGAATTTATCTATCGCCATAACTACTATTTTTTTTTTGTTGTAAAATTTCTTTACTCATTTCTGCAGTGTGCTTTATAAATAAGAAATAATTTTTTTTTAAAAAAATGATATACACTAAAAGATAAAGGGAAATTAATCATTTTAGACAAAATTATTCTCAAAATTTTTAAATGACTCGCATTTTCCCCCAAAAATAAATGCAGTCTTCATTTTTAGGTACTTAAGTAAATGCTAAAAAATGTTAAGTTTATGCTACAAAATGTTTATGCATCGTGAAGTAATCTTCATGCATCGTAGCAAATTATTTGTTACGATGTTTAAGGCTCCATTCATATTATTCTTGATTCTCAAAGTTTTAATAATGATAATGCATTTTTACATGTACTAAGAAATATGTGTGACACAGCGAACAAAATGAAAGAAAACTGCTCTTACAATAAAACTGAGAAAATTAATACATATAATTAAATATCTACATAATAAAAAGTTATTTTTGGCAAATTATAATTTGCAACATACGCGTGGTTATAACATCATCATTTTACAGAATATTAACAGTTACATTCAATAATTTTTATAATGCAAAGATGCGTAATTCAGTTAGATATTCCATTAAACTGAATTCCGAATAACAGTTAAGATATCAGAAATATTTCTTTAATATTATTCATTTGACAATTTTAAAAATGTACTTGAAATATATTTATAAGCTTTCTTCGAAATCTTTGTACATCAAGAGCTATGAAAGGCAATGTGATTTTAAAAAAATGCTATCTTATTTTTTTAAAAAAACTTATAATTGCTTGTCAGAATCGGAGATAAGTATCGTTAATCAACATAGTAATGAATGAATTAACGAAACTGTTCTTTTCTATTTTTCTTCTGAAACTAATTTGTGAAAGAGAGGGGAAGGGGGTTCTGTTTGCCCAAAATGATAAGATCATTTTTATTGTCCTAATCTGAAGCTTCAGCCATAACTGTTAGAATATCTAAATAAGGCAAGGAGAGGGGATAGATTTAGAAATGCTTCGTTTATCAAATCACTTCTGATTTTAACCACAAAAATAAAATAATGCAACAATTATTTGTACTAATATTACAGCAATACAGTTTTTATAAAAACTCGCGTATTATATATATATATATATATATATATATATGATTTTTCCAGATAATTATCTAAGTATTAACTGTATTTTCTAAGATATAGCAAAACTAGTTTCTCGATAGATGGCACCACGAATCAGCGTCATGTGATAGTTCACGCAGAGCCCCCTATTCCTGAACAAAACAGCGAAGCGTTTGGTTGTCGCTCTCCTCTTCTCTTCTCCGCCTTCTTTCTTCACCCGATGTAGCTATACTCCGAACGCCAGCGCGCGTTCCAACGCCTATCGCCGATATGCGATAAAATTGGATAGCCATCTATCTTTCTCTGGGGAACTAGTTAATCCAAAATCACCTGCACATTGTAATTTTTTAAATTCTATTACTTCAAGTAATTAAGAATAAAATAATGGTTAAACTTTGAGCCTCTTCAATGAACTGGTAAATGTGAATACCGAACGTTTCCCCCCAAGACTCCGAAGTACCAGGAGGTGTCTTGTCCAGACGGATATCTCATATATATATATAACTTTTAAAAAATGACCCCGAAAATTAGTTTTGGAAGCAAGCATATTTTAAAATTTAAGCAAATTTTTAGAAAATCCGTCAAAAAATTGGTAGAAATATACTTTCAATTAAATATACCTATCTATTAATTTAAAGCTACTCACAGATTTTTCGGTAAGAAAAACATCCAATAATAACATATTCAAAATGCTGCTTAGGTTTTGTTTCATTCAGAATGAAAATTTCTTACCTGAAAAAGAAAAAAATATACATAAATTTCAAATCAATCAGATAAAAAAGATATGTAACATTAATGAGCAGAAAATTGAGAAAAAATATATTTAACTTCTTGAAAAAATTCAGCTTTTTTTTTGTATTCATACTACCTTAACTTCGCATTGGTGGCAGACTTCATAAATTTGAATCAGGGTCATATTATAAAGAAAAAAACCCAAGTTAGCACCACACTATTCTTGATTCCGTACTTCTCTTTTCAGGGGTGAGAGAATCATTTTAATTTACATGCAATAGCACATTACTCCCCACCCTTGATTAAGATTCCATGGTATGGCGAAATTACACTCGATCTTTCCAGATTTTGGCCAATAAGACCCTACAATGGCACTTAATTATTATATTTTCCTTGATTCGAATTGTCATCAATCAGCACCATATTTGTCAGTGCTTCTAATTTACGTGGTAACTATATATCGCCCATAAATTATGAAACGACTTTTGTAAATAATTAAGTTTAATTACGTTGAGCATTTAATTTATAGAGCAATGTACAATGGAAGAATATTCACCCTTTCTTATCTAGCAATTACGTCATTTCCAACTCTTTTTAAAAGAACTGCGTTCCCGCTTTGTCGGTCGTCTGCCTATGCGCCTCACTTCTCTGGTTGTATTATTTCCTGATTATCTCCTACGCTCTGTTCAAGTGTTGTGTTTTCCCACGCTTTCGGATGGGATTCGTCTAGACATCTGCACTCTCAAGGTAACGTCCTCTGGATAGGGGAAAGGGAATCATCTTTGTAGCCACTCTATCCACAGTTCGCTCCAAATAGGTGAGGGAGTCATCCCCCCCACATTTTATGCCCGACACAATCCATTTTTATAGTATAAAATGTATTGAATATTACTTCTCTTATACTGTAGTGCTGAATGGGTTCAAATTTTTACAATGAAGCTGAGAAATAGGGCACTTATGAAATATTTCTAAATTCTAATACGCGGTACATGTGCTATAGTCCGGGAGAAATAAAAAAAAAATCTAGTGATCGTTCTGTTTAAAAATGAAATCCGAATTCAATATCAGGTTTTTTTGAAATAAGAACATAGAAAATTCTGCATTTTAGTGACATACGAGTAAGAGTAGTTCCCGATATAACAATATGAAACATCAGCTGCCTATTTAAGAGATCCGATTAAATTAAGAGAGCGAAAACGAAAAATATATTTACAAGGATACTAGCACATACCAAATGTTCGTGCTTGAAAAATATATACCGCCACAGACATATCGATTCTTAATATTGTCTCTTAACCTAGCCACATTATCCATACAAAATAACTCTTTCAAAATTACATTTTAGCTACCACAGTCCTCATTAAACTGAAAATAAAATACAATATTTAATTATTGAAAGATAAGGTATTTTATAAACTGAATATTTTATCAATCTGTGAATAATTCTGCGGCAGTTAAAAATTACATTTTATAGTGAAATGCGAAACTTCTCCAATAGTCAAAGTTATTTTAATAATATTACAGAAACACCCCCATATATCTTGTATTTACTGCAATACAGTAAATTTGTCTTAATTTAACAACTAGCTTTCTGAAGAAGAGACGTTTAAACCGTTTTATCAATACTAATTCTCTATTCGCTAGAGTTCAATTCCACAGAGACTAAATGCTCAGGAGTTGAAAAATTAAAGAGATCTCGTTACTTCGAAAATAAAGGGGAATTTCTTCGGCAAGTTAAATAAAGGCTATATTTTCAACTGAATTTTAAATGTTAATCTTGTTTAAATATTTAAACATTTTTTAGATTTGCACAAAAAAAGAATTAGAAGCACTTAAAGAGAGAGAGAGAGTCACTCATAGAATTGTTTTTAACATTATGCAAAATAAATGAAGGAAAAGAAATACAAGATCTTTTTAAAAATAAATACCACACTTTGAGTATAACATTAGATAAACGCACTAAGATGGGAAAAAATATTTTAAGGAACGAAAAACGTTTTTTAAAAAAATTCAATGTACGTAATTATGCATAACCTTTCATTTTAAAATTCTTAGCCTTCGTAAATTCCTTACGTTTAAGTAGTTTTTCTTCGTACGCGATCTCCGTAGTAAAAATTATTATCTCATTAAAAATCAAATTTTAACGTAATCCTACTTAAAAAGTCATTAATTCTAAGACAAAATATTAACATAACAGAATGTAAGTAACTGGGAAAAATTTGCTGCATTCATTAATTTATTAAAAAACAACACTAGTTTAAAGGAATTTAAACATGATTTAATGCTAATAAACTCTCAAATTGATATCAAAAAATTTATATTAGATAAGATAACAAGTTTCAATAAACATTGTTTCTTTTTTAGAACTCTTTTTAGCAGATAAATAAAGGGGAAACTACTTCGGGGAGGGGGGGAAACAGTGTTTACAAATACGATAACCTTTAATTGGTCATTATCTCAAAAGGATTGAAATAAATGTTTCCCCCTAGCATGTTTCAAAGCTGAAAATTATACAAGCATAGACACTTATAATATATAAAAATAAACATACATGAAATTAAATACATTACACATGCATTAGAATCATTATTGGGACAATTTTACTTTTTTTAAAAAAAATTATAATTCCCACGCATACTTTATACTACTAGAAATGAATAAGCATTGATGATAATGAAACAACAACAAATTATAGAACATGTATTTTATATTTTCAAACATTACAACTAAACACACAGATTTCGTTTTTTAAATATGGTCCCTTTCTAGTCTTACATGAAAGATAAGCAGTGGTATTCGGTCTAGGGCTTCCGACACAACACTGTTCCCCAATAAAACAACCCACTTAAATTTTATTGCATTTGAAACTCATCAACAAAAAAAGCAGCCCAAAAAATATTAAAACTTAATTTTATAACCACGGTTTACATATTCTCTTCTAAAAATGATTAACAAAAAGAAAAACTCAAATTTCATAGATTTAAAAAACATTTTTTTTAATGTACTTAGATTATTGCAATCTTTAGATTAATGATTGTTAAAATCTATCAATAAAATTATATATTTTAACTTATTTTTATTAACTCTTTAATATGCATCTGATGTTTTTAGCACATTAAGTTTATTTAAGATATTTTAAAAGCGATTTATATGCTTCAATGCCAAATAAAAAAAAATTCCGTAAACTATTAGACCCAAAACTGATTCAAACTATGAAATTCTGATAATAGTTTAACTATGAACAAAGTTTTTTAAAATTTTTCATTTTAATATATACCTTATGATTCCGATGCACGATTTCTCTCTCCTCAAATAGAAAAGCTCTCAAATGAAAAAAGAGCCTTATAATCAGAATTAAAAATAAAAAGTCATGATGAATTGAAAAGTTTGATTAAATTAATAACTGTTGAATTCTGCAGTGTATAGTAGCGTTTAAGGTATTTTTATTTATGAAAAACATAAAACTCGAAAACTGGATCTCCTCTCCATCCTTGTTGCAGGATAAAATATATTGAACTTTCGGAGGCTAGTGGATTTCCGACCCGGGGAGGGGGAGAGAGTTGATGACCTTGATGCGGCAGCGTTGTTTCGAACCCTGGACCAAGGGGTCCGAAGTTGACGATACAACCAATCAGGCCGAAAAGATATCTAATCGGGCTAGTTGAGTAAGGCCTTTTAACTTCTGTCATAGTTGTTGACGAGAGCCGCTGCATTACTCCCCCTCCAGTATCATCGTGATGATACGAAGAGATTGTATAGAAGTTTGCTTTTTGGTTTTGCTTTTGATTGCTTGGTTTGTTCAGAAAGTTGTTTTTCGATTTTGTCAGCCATTACTACAATGGATATACATCCCCTCCCTGTTGAATTGAATTTTGCTTGGGACAGTTTCCATTTGAGTCATCGGCTGTCTCGTGTTGAGTGGAGGGTCTCGTCGACACGTGCGCCAGAGTCGGAATATCACTAGTCATGATTTTGAGTGCGTTTGTCTTAGTTAGACGTACAGAGGCAAGTATTTTTGCGTCGGGGGCATATGCAATCAGTAGGTATAAGCTGTGGTAGTGTTCAAGTCCTAAATCACCACTTCGGCCGCGGGTGGATTTCCAACCCCGAGGAGGGGAAGAGAGTTGTTGACCTTGAGTGCCGCAGCGTTGTTTCGAATCCTGGATGAGTGGGTCCAAAGTTGGCGGTCCTACCAATCAGGCCGAAAAGATATCTCATCGGGCTAGTTGAGTAAGGCCTTTTAACTTCTGACATTGTTATTGACGAGAGCCGCAGCAAACTTAAGTGAATTAAAATCTATATTTAAAACAAAGTTACTTTTAAAAATTCAATTCTGTTAAATAATACCTATAATACAAAGACGATTGAAAAAGTACCCGTATTAAAAATGAGAAACTGATAATCATTGGTAACTGATTTTTATGTAATTCATTGATCGCCTTTTCTTTTTCTAAGTTCATGCCTTCGCATTCCTACAATAGATTCATCGGGAACAACACATTGTTTTAATTACTGCTTGGTTTTCGGTGTAATTTGATAAATCCAGGTCTCAACTTGTCTTAGCAACGGCATGTGTTGTACTTTTTGAACCACCCTCGAGAAATGAAACTTGCGAACGAAAATCAGTGCATTTTACAGGAAACAATTTCCAATAATAGTAAAATAGAATGATGCAAAAAAAAAAATGAAAAATAGTTCGAGATAAAAAAAAAAACAACAACGTTTTTATATGGTGGCAAAGTTTATTAAAAAAAAATATTTACAGAAATATTAGTTAAAACTTGTCGTAAACGTCTAAATATTGCATTGTTAGGCGAGTAAGAACGATTCCCAAAGTTTCAGAGATCTAATTTGATGGGAAGTTGGTTAAATTAACGATCGAAAATTTCATGAAACGCTGATACACACACACCAATAGACACACACCAAGTGAAATACACAAAAACGTTAAAACTAATTAAAATTAATTAATTCATCTGGTAAATTAAATGGTTGGAATGCAGTTTAACCCCACCACCCTTGACGACAGGAATTATTTAGCGGTATTTTACCAAATGTGGTACCCTGGTCCGCTTCGGGACTTAACGTTCAGCCAGAAAAATCGCCAAGTTCGGCAATTCTTGAAATCGCGTCAAGTGCTTGGGCTAAACAGCATTATTAAAAAAAATTGAAATATTAGTTAAAACTTGTCGCAAATGTCTAAATGTTGCATTGTTAGAGGAGTAAGAACGATTCCCAAAGATTCAGAGCTCTAGCTTGATGGGAAGTTGGTTAAATTAAAGATCAAAAAATTAATGACACACTGATACACAGACACACACCAAGTGAAATACATAAAAACATTGTAAAAAGGCAATAGTGTATTTTCGGGGGCGAAAAGGAATTGATTGAGTATTTATTAACGTCGCACTAACAAGAGCTATTGGCTATGCGCTCGTAATTTTGAGCCTCGGTCAAGTAACGAGGATGACACCTAAGTGGGCCCTTCCCTATCCAAACTTCCATCCCAAACAAATGGAAGTACAAGGCACCTCGACTGATTAAACGTGCATCAACCTCGCAACATGGCAGAAATTTAGTAGCATAAGCAGTGGAAACTACGACTCGACGAATCAACATTGGACGTGAGTTCTAGGCTACCACGGGGTGAAAGGAGAATTCAAATCATATTTATTCGTGCCTGTAGTCGGAAAGAGGCGTATTGTCAGTATTTTACGTCAATTACTTTCAAAATTCCGCCGTATTTTATTACAAATGACTCATAAACTTGGAGCAATCATGTGATATTACCAATGGCCTAACACCGTCTCGCAGTTTACGAAGATTCCCACCTGTGCACTCAGAGCTGTCTAGGTGAAATATTGCTTTTGGTCGGCAATTCAGCAAAGAAGAGTCCTTGGTTTGCAAGCAAAAAAAAAAAAAAAAAAATTATAGACGAAAGGCTTCGCTTAGTGAAAAGGCAAGCAATCCTCCTACATTTAAAACGTGAGTGACGAATCAGCATGTCAATGACCAACACCCCCACATTAGCAGCTGTTTCCATACACACACACAACATCGCAGAGAAACAGACCGAATCGAAACATCGTTTATATACAATGCAGATAGGACATATAATGATAGATAGAACTTGTATGACATGTAAATGGAAAATGTTTCATTCCTAAACAATTTCAATAAAATACTTGTACGTCCGTTTCGTATCATTCAAGGTCATTTAACAATTTTAAAACATTGATGATAACTTGCGGTTTTCCGAGACTTTAAGCTCGTCTATTTATAAGAATTCAAAATTAGTTATAGAAATTTAAATTTAGTAAACCATTCAAAAATTTTATTTTTTTTTAATTTATAAAAATTTAGAAACTATAATTTTTAAGAGGAATAAATGAAATATTAAATAACTTTATATTAATCACAGAGAATGAGTACATAGGAAATACCAAGGAATAAAAAAAATATTTTACTGAAGTTATGCAGCTAAATTTACAGCCAAGAAAAAAACTTTTATACATTATATGGGAATTTTCATATCTGCTTTTTATGATTTCAATTTATATAGTTAGAACGATATTGTGAGCGTAGAACAAAAAGAAAATATTTTAATTAACTCTTCTCACAAAATCTATTCACTATTCTGCTGAAGTTGCAATTAAAATATAAAAATTATTTCAAATTTTGAAACTGATATATAGTTAATTTTTTATGTAGTTAATTTTTTACAAAAAAATCATAGATTTTGATGATTAAAATTTATTTTATACGACTTATTTTTATATATTGCACCTTACATTATGCAGCCTTACTAAAGTATTTGTTTGCGAAGTGTTATCAAAATATCTTTTAAGCATCGTATCATAATAATCTTTCCCATGTTTAAATGAAACATAAAAGCAACATCACTATGGGAAAAAATCTCCCCAGCTACGGTTTTCAGCGCCCATTATTAGCTTAAGTCTTTCGGTATATCATAGAGAAGGTACATAAAGCCTTTTACCAAAGAATTCAAATCCATTTAACTATACTAAAAAAACCGTTTTGAATTGCATGTAACGAATATAAAAGATGTTATCATATTTCCCATTTTAGAAAAACCACGACTCTTCCTTCTAATTAAATTAGAGAATTTTATAGAATCAATATATGCCTACCAGACCTATAATTCAACCAAAACTATTACTAATTAATATTACAAAACGCTGAATGTACAATATTTATTGAAATTATAGAAAACAGTTAGCACAAAAGATTTTCCCATTACATATACTGGATTTTTTTAATATTCGGATAACTTTTCAGATAATTGTTTTAGCCGTAAATGTAGCTTTAATTTACCGATATAGAACCAACAGATTTCATTATAGGTTATGATATAATAAATTGATTCAACAATTCACTAACTATTCAAATCGAAACATTTGATTTATTGTGCATTAACGTGGCACTTAGAAGCAACACGAGGACTATTGGCGACGGACCTCATATTTTTGAACCTCGGTCAAGAAACGAGTGAGTGTAAAGGCTATTGGGGCAAGATCCAGACGTGGTCATGCTGCGCCAAACAATATTTAACTGTGGTATAGACGTGAAAGCTCTAGTAACGAGATCGACTCCTGAGCTAGCATCACCCTCTCAAAATGTCCACACCACGGCAACGAGAGAACTTGGAACCTAGACAGATTTAACATGCATTAGTCTCGCTACACAGCACGTAATGAATGACAATAGGACTCGAATCCAAGAATCGACGGAAACAACACCGGCCACGACCACTAGGCCATTGCGGCCACGAAACATTTTATAATGTAAAAAATTATGCAAATAAAAATGATGACTAATTACGCACACACACACACACACACACATATATATATATATATATGTGTGTGTGTGTGTGTGCGCGCGCGCGATCGCGTGCGTGAAAAAAGTATTTTTTTCAATCTATCAATTTACTTTTTCAATGAATTTTGATTTCTTTACAAAACTTTTTTCATATATTAATATTATATGACTATGATGTAACTAAAATATAATTAAGGAAAGCAAAACTCATCATTTTTTACAAAACAAAAAAATTATAAAAATATTCATATTCATTTATGACAAACAACACCGTATATTCTTCTCCACAAATTACAACAGCTGAAAATTCTCTGAAATAAATACGAATTAAAAAAAAAGTACCTAAATTTACAAAGATCAGTTAGATTGATGCACTGTAAAGCGAGCCACCTCACAAAATTACACAGTCATAAATTTCAAAAGCCCCTAAAGCAAATAGCGATCCCTTCTCTTTTGTATCCTTGCTCTCGATTCGCTTCATTAAGTAATTAAAACCTCAATCGATATTCAGGGATTACATCACAATCGATACATCTTCCCTTATTCCCCATCCAATCAATACAGTAACTAAAACATCCGAAAACTCTTAATAGCATTCCTCTTCTATAAAGGACTCATTTCACTCGAAAGACGCTTACGACTGACGATACACTTGCTTTACAAAATAGAAAACACCCGTTTTTCTTGTTTAACACATGCTACTGAGGCATCCATGCGTTTTATACCGGTAGAGTTCTTTTTTTTTACGCATTGATAACGAATTCAGTCGCCTGGATAGATACCATAGCAAGATATAAACAGTGAGAGATAAAGCGTTATTAAAAAAGGACAGTGCTTATCAATCATCGGGTGAATATTGATAAGGTCATTAAATGCACTCTATCTCTTCTGGAGAATGTCAAATTTTTCGAGTGATGTCGCTGAGAAAGGTTATCTGGACGTTGAAAAAGAGAAATCACAGAAAGCCATGCTGTGGATTATAAAAGGATTTCGAGAGACACATGGCCTGCGTAACAAGGCGGAAATTTTCCCATGAAACATCTTACATAACTAACCAGAGCTTAAGCAATGCATGTGGTATGATTGTTTAATATGTTTTGACATTTTACTTCAATACAGTAATTCCTTAATGATTATATGTGCATTTTTTTTCAACACCAAAATGGTTAACATGAACAAGCTCAGGTTTACACGATGCTTCAGTTTAAATTACCAAACGGAAATTTAAAAAAATATTTTGGAAGAACATTCATTACTCACGTGGCTCAATTTGTCAAAAGAGTAACAATTTATCAGCGAATATCTTATTATATATTTTTTACACTTTCCTAATGTTTCGGTAATATTTCTCCAGTGAAGCTTCATTGGCCAGCTAGTTTCGTATGCGCACAAGATTAATAGTTCGCAGCAGCTTTAGCAATGGAAACTTCAGCATGACTAATCAAGGATCCCTAACCACCGATCCATGGACCGGTAACGGATACTGAATTATTACGAAACAGATCATAGGGCAGCAAACTATCTCCTTTTTAAGATGATATCATATTAAAAGAAATTAACTACACCATAAATGATACATATTCCTTCTTCCTAGCCCATGCAAAAACTATCCAGATTAAATCGATTTATAACGCCATAGATGTTAGTGACAGATGAAAGGGAACAAGGACCTCTATTCAATTATCCAAACAGTATGAAATTAATCCTTTTTTATAGAAAAGTATAATCTTTAACAAAAATGCACAGTACAAGTTTTTAACAAAAGAAATAAAGCTAAAAATTACATCATACACATAAATCCTCCAATGAAAACCTCGAAAGTTATCACCAATATTAAAACATTAAAGATAATACATAGCAACGGCTAAATTGCAAATTTATAACTCAAGTAGAGACCTATAGCTTTCATCACGAATGTTATAATTAAATGAATAGAGACTTCAATGAGTAGCAAGTACCTTATATCCACTACTCAGCTAACAATGCACAGCATTAAATCCCATGAATATTCTTCAGAAATTACATGGATTATTCTGTATCCTTTAAAATATAGATTTCATCTTTACTTCATAAGGTTGTTTAAAAATATATTTCCCATATTTAAGCATGGAAAAGAATTGTAGAAATAAAGAGGAAAGGAATCTCAAAATAAACAAAAAAATATTTTAAAAAAGTGCTATGTAAAGTTTTGCAAAAAACAGATTTAGCCATCCAAGGTGCGCTTTTTTTTACAATTATTATTAAATTACTCAAGTAAATATAAGAGTGCGTGAGTGAATGTAAAAGTTATTGGCACAAGAGCCCATTTTAAATATAAGAATTAAAGTAAACGATAAAATATCGAGAAATGGACAATAGTAAACTTTTCCGATATTCAAATTAAAGCAAACAAATTATTAAATTGAATATTATATCACTTAAATGTAATAAAAATTAAAGCAAACAAATTATTAAATTGAAAATTATATCAGCTATATATAATTAAAATTGAAGCAAACGATAAAAAATTGGAAAGTGATCCGGTAAAAACAACAGCCCCTTGGGGGGCTAAAAAAACTGAACAAAAAAGATAGAAAAGAAAAGAGAAAAACTCAGGAAAGCTTTGCAATGCATGCCAAATGTTTAAGAGTTGTTATTTTTAAAAACAAAAAAAATGTAATTTGACAGTACGACTGTAAAAATTCATGAAGTTGTATTAATTTTAAGTTCATATATATTTATGATTTGATAGCATTAATTGGCGTCGTATTGTTTTCCCCCAGAACGATTCAATGGAGATAATTACTGTTCCATGTAAAATTATTCTATGCTAATTTACAGAATACGAAAAAAAAAAAAAATCAAACAGTAAAACTAATCCAGTAGACAAAAGTGAGCTATTTCTCCAAATCGTATCATGTATTAAAGATCTAAAAAGGTATGATTTCGTAATAAACAAAGTACGATTACAGATTTTTTTTTAAAATAAACATTTTGATTCCTGATGTGTGTGTGTGTGTGTGTTTTCTCAATTTTGGTCACCAGCTTTCGTGAGAGATGGAACAAATACTTTCCAAAAACTAAATCACCACCCACCTCTCTATAACTCAATTTCACGATTTTGAACGAAAAGCAACCTTAAATTCATCAGATATATATATATATTTCAAAATCTTCACCCATTACCCTCCGACAGTTGGAAACAATTTCTGTCCCAAATGAAAGAGAAGGAAAAGTAAATAAATAACAACAGGAGAAAAATCCTTCCAGTAATAGCTCCCTCTTTATCAAACGAAAGCATTTTCCTCTTTTTTCCGGTCACAAATAAAAAGCCTTGCGTCACTAAATTACGCTCGATGAGTTTTTGGACGTGTGGAATTTATTTCCTTTTCGATAGCCTTTTTCCTATTGGTTCGAGGAATTCCGGTGCTTCAAAAAAGCACGCTAGAAGAGCGTGATCGCGACGAATTAGATTAAATCCTTTTCACTGTCGCTAGACCCAAATTTTCAGCCGAGTCATCTATAACTTGGAGTGCAAATGATAAGAAACTATATTAGAAATTCTCTAAGTTGACAACTCAAAGGACTAGAACAAATTGATCAACATACGACCTGCTGCACTTTACAAACGGCTTAATTTTTTATGCAACTTTCGAAATTATATGCATTCAAACATAACGAAAATGTAGCAAAATCGCCCATGAATATGATTCGAAACAAAGATAGCGCGCTATTTCTTCATAGCTTAAAAGGTTTTTATATAAGTTAGTCCCTGTTTTTTGTTTTCATTACAAGAATAAATAGTGAAAAAAAATGCTTTTTTCAATTCTACTTAATAACACTCCATACTAACTCATAGTTTCTACAAAGAAAAGATTTTATCTGTATTATTATAAGTATCCAAATCCTTTAACTATATTCTAATTTAAATTAATAAGGATTAAAAGACTTGAGGTATTTAATGTTTATTTACCTTGTATTTCAATAATTCTCGGGGGATATATTGTGAAGATGTTAATTCAACAATTCTAAGAAATAATTACAAAATCTAGATGTGATCTTTGATGTAAAAAGAAATAATCAAATCATAGGAAGCACTGAGGTGTTAAGCCTAATGTGACAGCATCAAAATTAAAATTAGCAAAAGATCATATACTAATGGAATAAAATTAAAAAACAAATTTCATACCCTCTATCCCTTAGTGTAGAACAGATTCAAATGGTCAAATTATAGAGATTAAAATAACAGTAAATTAACAGCGTACATCTCTTCCCAAACGATCAATATGGAATATACAGTGGTGGTTAACATGTAGAAGTTGGTTTTCTATCGAATACAATGTGGTAGAACACATTATGAAATTATGAACAATAGATTAAATTTAACGGATCTGTCAACCACGAAGTCTTCACTAAAATATATTTCTCGCATATCGAAGTGTGACTCATTAATTGAAAGACAAAAACAATTATAAAATTTCTGAAAGTTAAAGACAATGGATCAGACATTGTCATTGGTGAGTTAATACGGAGGGGATAAAAGCAATGTCTGACCTAACATCTCACTTTCCACATTACTCTCATCCTTTGCCAACGTAAGATTTCTCCAGATTCCATGGTCCTAATATTAACTACAGTGGTTTTATTTGATTGAGTTTTGTCTCAGAACGATTTCACTAGAGCTATATGATGAGCTTTTGATAACAGATTGACACGGTGAATACATCTCGGGTAATCCTCTCTGCTCTCTTAATTATCTCATCTCTTACTAAATCCCGATTTAATTAATCCGATTACCACAATTTCCACAACAGATTTTAGAACATATTACTTTCCTTAAAGTACTAAAAATCAAGGGTAATGATAGATCTGATGAATAATCAACGAATTATATTTAAAACACTACTCTTTGCTGAAGTCCAGCTTTTAAGTAACTACTTTTTTTAGTTTGGGAATTATAAAACATTAATTGAAATACTAAATGAAAATATGGTAACATCCGGTCGAAATCAACAGTTGATCACTTCTTATGTTTTTGCGTAAAACTTATAACAATGGTCAAGGCTCAATTTATCTCAATTAATTTCTCAAATACAAACATAAGCAAGAGGTCTAATGAAATTAAAATTTATTGAATCGCACTCAATGATCCAATCAACTCTAAACACGGATTAAACTCAATGAACTTCGTCACAAGGAGCCACTAAATATAAGACATCCTTCTCGCTTGGTGTTTATATCTCAATTGAGGCGAATCATCATGACACACCCAAGACATCAAGAAATATGTAACACCTGTATGCGCATACAGTTGCGGCGACTCTCTTCTACAACAACGTTAGGAGTTAAAAAGCCTTACTCAACCAGCCAGATGAGATTAGATGTCTTTTCAGCCTGGTTGGCAGGACCGAAAACTTCGGACCCACTAATCCAGGGTCATCAATTCTCCCCCTCTTCGGAGTCGGAAAACCACCGGCGGCCAAACAGTCAACATCACAGCAATTGCAAGAGCATTAATACAATCATCACAATACATCTAACAAAACATTATGGTATCTGAATTGGGGAATTTTTGATTATGCGGTGTCTTTAGCAATAAATTCATCGTCTATCGGAATATTCTTGGAGTGTTAATTTTTAGTTGCTATTTATCTCAGAAACTTTACCCAATATGCTCCGAAATCTCAAGAACTCATACAAACGTGATAACATAAATAGTGTGCTATACTTTTATGAGTATTTTAGTTAAGTTTAGTTATCAGGTGATATTCGTTTCCGTTTTTGTAACCTTTGAGCCTAATAACTCAGCCCGAGTTGCAAACCGACCCTTGACCCTCAATTTCCAAGTGAATTTAGTACTCATTTATCACCCTCGAATGGGTTAAGGATTGTTTACGAGTATTACTAACACAATAAAAGATTTATCACCGATAACAATAATAGCTTTAAAATTCACAACCGTTTTCAATAGCGAATAAAGATATCGAACTCAAAGCATAGCACTTCCCAAAATGGGAGCATAAAAATAAAAATATCGCCCATTTCATGAATAACCGTATAATAGTACGGGAAAATAAAAGTGAGCAATACCACCTACCAAAAAATTACACCTACCTTAGGCGAATATTATGCGACGACTTCAATTTTCTCTGCATCGAATAAAATTAAAGAAATTTACACTCCTCTTGAAAAAAATTATCTCTGAAGCTCGAGTACTCTAAATTTTAATTTTGCATAGAATCCCTTTCGACAAGAAATTCAAACTTAGAATTTAATTTAGAAACTCTTCGTTATTTGACGTCTAAAAAAAGCAGAACCCTCCCACACACCCTCAGGTTACGGCAATCTAATGTATTCAGAGTGCTAACCTAATTTACACCACCTACTCAACACTTTTCCAACAATCAAAATCCCTTCACTTGCGAATCCTTTCGTTTCTATTTTTTTCCCCACTGAGCAACGCCTGCAGACGAATAAGATTAAATTTATGATAACAACAGAAGTGAAATATAATTATGTCAAAATCATGATGAGAGTTACAGGCGCAAACATTTTTATTGAAACAAATTAGACTCGGACACTTAAGCCTATCTTCCTCATAACCGGATCTCTCTGAAGAATACATGTGCTATGAATTTAGATTAAAATTAAATTGAAGATATTATCTTAAAATTAAGTGGGAAAAATTGTTTTGGAATTCAAGTGAGCATTCGTGGTTTTCTCAAAGTGATTACAAATGGAATATTTATTCGTAATAATGCATGGTAAAACACGTATGTAAATTAAATGATCTACCATCCAACTCATTTATTTTTTTAACCCTACACATGTATGGGAAGGGATCCAATATAAACGATTTTTTTAAAAGGTCTTTTAGGTAAGATTTACTTACCAAAATTAACACACATCAAGGTTATTTTTTCATATATATCCTCCTTTTAATATCTATTCATTTTTCAACGTATTTCGAGTTTCTTTTTGTTCCTGTATGATGAAGAAAAATCGGATGTGAATGGCACCAATTGCGTTCTAATTCTTCCACTTATTTGATGAAAATCCTCTTGTGACGCTTCTTTGAGAGGTCCCAACCTAAATAGCAGTTTGAAGGTTCCAAGTCCGAACTGTAGGGAGGACGTTCGAATGTTGTCGAGTTAAGTTTCTTTACTTTTCCTTGTTTCATACCAACTGTGTGAATTTTACTATTGTTCTGAAGAGCAATGCGGAACACAAGGGAACGTTTTGGGGTTTATATACCGCTTTTACCTTCTTCAAAGTTCGCAGTATGGCATGCTATATTAATTGTTATGATGAAAATAGAAGTACACAATACCCTATGAGTTCCGAAATACAAGAATTTTTTCTACGCAGATAACTAGATTTTTGTTTGTAAACAGGTAAATTCATTTTTTGTTAGTAGTTTTCCCATACAGGTCAGAAAATGTTCAACTTCTTCACGACCATTTTTAAACATCCCGCGCAATTTACATACTTGAGACATAGATATATGGTGTGTTATTACAAAACTGTGTATTCAATCTCAGTAGATTCGATATTTTCATTTGTTAAAAACTTAATGATTATTGGCTGCGTAACTGCAGTAGATACTTTGTGTTAACTTAATATGCGAATGACTAGAAGAATATAAAGAATAAAACAGTGCCAAACGACTATTTAAACTTTAACTCATTATGGTTGCATAGCAAAGTGTATAAAAAAAAGTCTAGTTTATATCTGATTTACTTTTGTACATTTATAAGATAAAAACAATTCTATTTTGGCTGTTTTAACTTAGGTGTGAGTGAGTGATGGTGAAGTTAAATATGGCTATACTGCGAGAAACAAGGTTTAACTATGATCTAGACGTTTGAAAAATTGAAAAAAGATAAAAAAAAAGTGTTGACAAGAAGGTGGATTGAAAATAGAGAAGGATCACTGATGGTATCCCGCGAGCGCGTTACTCTGTTTTAACCAAAAATCAAAGAGTAGGACACAAATATTTTTTCAGAAATGAAAAAAAAATTCTTTACATTGATAAAGTTCGTAAGATTATAATAATAATAATATCCAATTGTTACAGTGTGTTCCTAAACTTTAGAAGTATTTTATAGTTGTGCAATTCTTTTCATTTAATATGTAAACTTACAAGACTAATGAGGATAACATATAAAGTCGACTTAATATGGAACAATAGATAAAATAAAGTTTGTAGTAATAAACATAAATTAAAAGGCAATAAATTAATACAAACTGAAATTTGTAATACCTTTAATATAAATGTAACAAATTTAAATGAACTGAAATTTGTAGTATCTTAAAATAATATACTAGGGAATTTAAAATATAACATTAAAATTGGACATTTTCGAGTCAGAAAAAAAATTTCCGAAATTTAATCATGTAATTTATCATCATCCAAAGAAAGGCGTTTAAAGTGAGTTTCAAATAAATCTTCAAATCAATATTTCAAGGGAATGGTTTTCAAGTATAAAGATCAAATATATAAAAAGAAAAACAATTCTATCTTTATCATATTGATAAAAACGACTAAAAAATATTGAAGCATCGAAATAAAACTGACGAAGCATTCATCTCAAATATGGAGCTTTTAATGCTGAAAGACCATATGTTGCTTATGGTCTGATATTAGACCACAGCAATTTGTAAAAGGTAAACAAAGCCACTTTTAGAGTTTACTTAATTGATTTGAACTGAAGTAACTCTAAGGCAATCAGAAGATTCCTCAAAATTTTAAATCAGGATTAAGATAAGAAAACGAAATCTCTCTCAGCTTGCGTAACATTTATCATAGCTTTCAAACAAAAAACTGTGATTCTTCAAAAACATGGAAAACCACAACAAATATCGTTGGTTTTCAACCACATCTAAATCCACAATAAAGTTCGTCTGTTCCAACAGTATTACTGCAGCATTCACTTTGTAGAAGGCCAAAGTACGAAATCTGAGCTTTCAAAGAACCGAATGTAAAAAAGGTCTGAATAACTGAATCTTTTGTCTTTTCAGAAATTAAATTTACCACTCAGAAGGAAACAAACAAAAATAACTAAAATAAATACAGTTTTTAAGAAACAAATCCATTAAATATTCCATTTATATCGCTAGTTTTCATTCGTTTTTGACACATTACACAAAAGCTGACAATATAAGTCTAATCATATTGCTACACCGTGACCGTTAAACAAATAACAATTTGTTCAATTATCTCGACTATTAGTGCTATCAACACTTCACTGAAATAAAAAAAAAAAAAAGAAAGAAAGAGAGTGACTTATAAATGAGAAGGAAGGAAAAGAAGATGTCTAGACAAAATGACGTCTACGATGTGTGTCAGGCCCAAATACTTCTTTAAAAATGAAATAAAAGTAAAATAAAACTCTATGAACTCCCAATTAGATTGAGTTAGTTTGTTTTGTGTAATCGAGAAATGATTTGATTATTAGGAACACTTATTCCATAAAAGAACAAGGGACAATTTTATTAATGAAACTTTAACTGAAAATTATTCTTTTGGAATTTTTTATATTTATGATTTAATACTACAATTCCTTTTTGAGAAATAGTGAAAGGTCTTATAAATAAATGGCTGTAGAAATTGCCTAAATACCGATTTATCGCAAACCACATTTTTAAATGTCCATCAATTTTAAGGGCGTGACTATTCACATACGAAATTCGGAATGAAACAACATACTGACAAAATCGTGAAGGTAGCTAAAATTGTTCTTTTAATCCATGGTTTTATATAGTTGACTCTATGGACGCGACAAAAAATTACAACGATTATAACAGGATTATTCAATTCATCACATTTCAAAGTTTTATATTTTCAAAAATAAACGACACAAAATGATAAGTAATACATGAGCACAAAAGAAAACTATAGAAGTTTCTTTTTACATGCGTTAAATATAATTTTCTTTAGTTACACGTACAATGTCTATTCGATATGTAAATTCCTGCCAAACACGTTGTTAAAGGTCAGTGGTAATTGATTGTACAACTGCAAAATCAATTGTTTAAGTTCAAATAAATATGAGGGTAATGGTGGTGCATGCACTTTATCTACTACAAATCATCGAAGGAAGAAATCGCATGGGGCCATACAGGTGACTTAGGTGTCAAGCAGTGAAACAACAATACATCTGGTCCACTGCGACAGATCCAACAGCGCGGTAGCTCTGTGGCAGCTTCTAAAACGGCTTTCGAGAAATAGCTTCACGAAGAACCATCTATTTTTCACAATATTTTACCTTTTTATTTACGTATTACTTTTCCTTCTGTACTGATTATTTTTGAAAATATGGAATTTTAAATTGGAATGAATCATTCGGAATAACTATGTATTATGTTTTAATTTCATTTCCAAGGAATGAGCTTGCTTCTTCTGACTCTAATACGGTCGGAGGCTTATGAGCAGAATTAGAAAATTTTTCTCAATTTTAATTAAAACTATTTGACTGCAGCCTTTTAGCACACAGAAGCATTCGTATGGTCTTTATTAGATAACATAAAAAATATGGTCTAGTGAAACAAAAGTTTTCCTTAAACAAAACAGGCCTTTCAGCAGATTTTCCCAAGGTCAAAAACATGTTTTCTATCACTGAATAAAAAAAAAAGGTGTGCAAGGAAGCAACTCGAGATACAGAATTGTTAATAACAAAAGTAATCCACTGAAAGAGAGAACACCCAATAGCTCTGAATGCGACTTTCATCCAACACAAACCACTCTGTATGTCCCATCTACAACTTCCCGCGAAAGCTCTCCTAAACGCAGGAAATTGGAATTGGGAAAATAATCACTTTAAACGCATAGTTGTTCCTACTTTTCTCCGGTTAATGGCCGATCCATTTAGCAATGAGAGGAAAACCAATTCGACTGGCGGCATCGCACATTTTTCAATTTTTCCCTTTTTCTTTCGCCGTCTTTTTATTTCACATTAACGCAGCGATTCGTTTCCGCTGTTATCTATTGACTGCAATAGTCAGAGAAACGTAGTAAGAGGGACAATTACGGGTTCCTAACCCATTCTAGGACAGAGGCAGATGGAATGATGAATGATTCCACTTGGTTGACAGTCACCGTCACACGTTTTGTAATGAGAGTTTTATCTTTTTAGAAGGATTTTTGTTCGTTAGAGAAGGACGAGGTATATTGAAAGGCGGCAATAGAAAAGGTTGCCTTAACAACATTCAGAGTAAAAACATTTAAAGCAGAATTATTGGAAATTTCCTTTAATCAAGAGAGGTAAGGGCAATAAAAGCCTACTTCGAAATGAAAACTTAAAGTGAGGTTCGAAAGTAGTTACATTTACGAACGCATCTTTAGACTAGAAGTTTCCCTTTCTTAAAGTTAGTTCTGTTATAGTTAAAAAAAATTGAGTATCGAAGTTGCCTTTGGTAACTTATAAGTATATTTTTTTAATGAAATCTGCTTATTACATATAGAGTAGTATTCTTAAATTAAACTTATTTGAGGATTTGCCAATAAGTTTTGTCATACAATCCTTTTTAGTTCTTTGAGAAAATGTTCATTCATTTAAAACATTGAGCATAAATAATTTGTAATTTCAATATTTTAATTATCAAGAAGCTGAAATAGAAGGCTAAAGTGGAAAAATCGATTTAAATCTAAATTAGCTTCCATACGAAGTTTTTATTTGAAGATTGTTAGTTGTATTAACGTCGCGTGAGTGAGAGTGAAGTTTATTGGCGCAAGAGCTCGATGTAGCTATATTGCGCCAAACAAGATGTAACGGAGGTCTAGACACGTGAAAAAAATTGAAGATAAAAATTGGTTGACAAGAAAGAGAGTCGAAAGTGAGTGAATGAGTGAGTAAATGTAAAGTTTATTGCACAAGAGCCAGATATGGCTATGCTGCGCCAAACAAGATTTAACTGTGATCTAGACATGAAAAAAATTGATAAAAAGACAAATTGCTTGACAAGTGAAAGTAAAGTTTATTGACGCAAGAGCCAGATATGGCTATGGTGCGCCAAGCAAGATTTAACTGTGGTCTAGACGTGAAAAAATTGATAAAAAGACAAATTGCTTGACAAGTGAAAGTAAAGTTTATTGACGCAAGAGCCACATATGGTTATGCTGCGCCAAACAAGATTAAACTGTGGTTTAGACGTGAAGTTGAAAAAAAGATAAAAAAGTGGTTGACAAGAAGGAGGGTTGAAAATAGCGAAGAATCGCTAGGGTATCCCGGGAGTGCGTCACCCGTGTTTACCAAACCCCATGGGAAAGAAAAAGATCACTAAGGTGTCTGGGGGTCATGTTGCCCGTACTTACCTGAAGAAGGCAAGTCCCTGAGGTCCCCTGATATAATCCCGAGGGGCAGGGTGCCCGGCTACACCCCCAGACGCTGGGTACCCCTTTTAGTCGCCTCTTACGACATGCATGAGCTACAGTGGGACTATTCTGTGATTCCCGGTCATCACACAGGTCAAGGAGAGTCGAAAATAGAGAAGGATCGCTATGATCGAAGGATTCCGAGGGAGCATCACCCGTGTTTACCAAAGACAGTAAACCGCATAGAAAAGAAAAAGATCACTAGGGTTCCTCGAGGTGGTGATGGACGTACCTACCTAAAGAAGGTAAGCCCCTGATATACTCCCCTGGGGTAGGGTGCCCGGCTATACCCCCAGACGCTGGGTTGTATTAACGTCGCACTAGAAGCAACAGAAGGGGATTGGCGACGGACCTCATCATTTTGAACCTCGGTCAAATGACGAGAACGACACCTGAACTGCCATCTCTCTCCTAACTTCCACTCCACGCTAACGGGAGGACTTCGGGCCTTCACAGATCGAACGTGCATCAGCCCTTGCTACACGGTGGGTCTTTAGTGACATCAAGGCTCGAACCTACGACTCGACGGAAACCGCTAGCCACAAGTCCTTGCCATAGCCATTAGGCTACCGCGGCCACTTTTATTTGAAGTGCAATTGTACGAGGGAAAATGGGAAAATTATAGACAATAAAGTTCATTCATAATAAAACATAAATGCAGAAATAATAAACAGATCTAATGATGTACTGATTGTTTTATTAGTGTCTCACTCAGCAACGCGAGAGCTATTGGGGACGGACTTCGTAATTTTCAGTTTCAGAGTTCACGCGACAAGGACAATGCCTGAGTTGGCATCCCACTCTTCGAACTTCAACATCACGCTAACGTGAGGGCATTAAGCCTCGACAGATTTAACGTGTATCAGTCCCGATACATTGCGATTCTTTAGATGACACGAACCTACAAATAGACGGAAACAACGCAGGCCAACAACTCGAGATAATGGAACTGAAGTGCCATGACTGCTAATGATGTACAGAAGAATAAATGAGTATGTAAAAAAAAGAGTTAATTAAGTGTTTTGAAATAATAAAGTTTCAAT
Source organism: Nephila pilipes (assembly GCA_019974015.1). Classification (NCBI taxonomy): domain Eukaryota; kingdom Metazoa; phylum Arthropoda; class Arachnida; order Araneae; family Nephilidae; genus Nephila; species Nephila pilipes. The sequence continues at coordinate 36,438 of BMAW01120299.1, forward strand.
CATTTATAACTTACGTGAGTTTCAATGACATAGAAATCACATACGAACGGTTTTAACTTTAAGTTTTCAAATGATATAAGTAATTGAAAATTTTTTAATAATAATTTACACACTATTGGTGAAAATAATGGATTTCAATATACACATCGAACAAGATTTCACTGTTGAAATTACATTCCAACATACAAAATTAAATTTCCTTGTCAGAAGAAGATTAATGTAATATATAACTCGCCAATCTAATATTTATAACGGAATTCTATTTTACTATTATTTATTATCGGACTAAATTCCCCTTTACAACCGGTTTTCTTTTGTTTCATAAAAACAAATACAAAATATTGGTCGACGGTTCCATAAATTTCGGAATGGAAAAAAATACAAATGAATTTAAAATGTATATTCTATAGTTCTTATATTATTCATACAATTTATTGACAGACGATTCTTCTCCTTTCTTTCTGAAGAAAAAGAAAACACATTATGCGATCAATCTTTCCCTGAACATTTGTAAAGTTTACGATCCAAACGATGTAAAAATTTATTCATTTATCATAGTTACATAGTCTTCATTTGATCTATAATTTACAACACGGAAAATGGTTTCCATTTTGTCCATACAGCATAGGGAACAAACTTAAAACTCGAGAACCACATCTGGCCGGTTGGAACACTTTTCCATTCACTATCTCGACTAATCTTTTAACTGATAGGTAGAACAGTTTTTTTTTCTTCTTCCGATAACAGCAACAGAAGGGGAATGTACTATACAGGTGAATCTTTTTCGAACATGGAAATTGAATGCCTAAAAACAGCTGGCCTGGACACGCCATTCTCTTCGCTTCACTTCGTTCTCTGCCCTTTTATTTATCTTCTTCCCTTTCACATACACTATTACGTGGAGAAAGCGAGCGGGATTTTCTTTCCCATTATAAGGATACTTTGGAAAGGTCGTGACATTTTGGGGGCGATATTGTTCGACGAATGTATATATTCATGCATATCTGTATTCTACAATTCAAATGCAAGGAAGAATTTCTCTAGTAAATAAGAGTCTATATGTATATAATTTTATACGAAGATTGTAGTTAATATATTATTCTGTATATAGTTTGTATATATTTTTATATATAGTTTGTATGTACTTCTTTATATAGTTTGTATGTATTTCTATATATAGTTTGTATATATTTCTATATATAGTTTGCATATATTTCTATATATAGTTTGTATATATTTCTATATATAGTTTGCGTATAATTCTGTACATAGATTGCGTATAATTCTGTATAAAGATTGCGTATAATTCTGTATATAGATTGCGTATAATTCTGTATATAGATTGCGTATAATTCTGTATATAGATTGCGTATAATTCTGTATTAGATTACGTATAATTCTGTATATAGATTGAGTACAATTATATATACATTGATACATTATGCTTACATATATGTTGCATACATTCATAAACATACATATATATGCAATATTTGTATTTCTATTCAGATTTCAATTAGTTCTGATACAGTTTAGTAGGTGTTTTTGCTACCTTTTGTCATTCATTTCTATGTTTAGCGGGTAATTTGTCCGCCATATTTACTGTCTTCAGGTGTTGATGTGTGTGGTGTGTGTGATGTGTATGGTGTGTGTGATGTGTGTGGTGTGTGTTTCTTCAGTTATATTATGTTTTAATATTTTGGATTTCTCTGAAATTGCTTGGTTGTATTCTTTTTAAAGATTTTATAATAAGTTTATTTTCGACCTGTGTTCAATAGTATCTTTTGTTTTTTAACATTTTTATGAAATATTGTTGATGGGTACAGTTTTAGCCAGTAATTCTGGAAAAACTCATATTGACAGTCTAAAGCCTGTTACAACATTAAATATATTACTCTCCATTGTTCTGCTTTTCTTCGGTAGATAAATTGAAAAACGGAAGGGAAAAAAAACAATCATCTTTTTTCCCCCGGTAATTATAGAAGTTGTAAATTTAATTTACTTTCATTTGAAAGTTCAACAGAATATATTGTTTTTCTTAAAGAGTTAAATTTGTGTAATTATTCATTTTTCTTTGTTCACAATGTTTTAGTTTAGTTTAGTTTTTATTAACGTCGTAAGTATTAGAACAGAAAAAGGTATTATGAAAATTAAAACGAACGGTAACACATTTAACTCTCAAGGTCACCCTCATTTAGTTTAGTTTAGTTTTTATTAACGTCGCACTAGAAGCAACACAACGGCTATTGGCGACGGACCTCGTAAATTTGAACCACGGTCAAGTGACGAGGATGACACCTGAGCTGTCCCCCCTCTCCTAACATCCACACCACGCCAACGGGAGGACTTTGGGCCCCGAACAGATTTTACGTGCATCAGCCCCGGCTACACGGCGGGTCTTTGGTGGTCAAGGATCGAACCCGCGACTGAACGAAATCCACCGGTCGCTAATCCACGACCTTGACCCCTAGGCTACCGCGGCCCCGTTCACAATGTTTTACCTGTATATTTATATGGATTGATGTACATCTTTTTATTCAATAATACAGTAATGAACTGCCATTATCCTCAATGTTGAACTGCTTTCATGACACCAACGCCAAACAATATTTGTTATCTCCCCAATTATTTAATAAACGTTAATTTTTTATAATTTACCGAATATCGGAAATACATAAACAAGTTAAAATTTATTTCATACAAATGAAATTTAACTGCAAAAAATTTCAACACGTGTTATAAAATTGATAAATAATTTATAAGACCGCAACTTTTTATACGTCGTATCATTAATCTATCGCAATCAGATTATATTAAATAACGATGCTGTCAAGTAAGTTTACCGCATTCTGGGAATCAACTAAAAAGTTTAAATCTCACAAAGAATATAAGTAATAAAACTAAAGCAAACGCTAAATTATTAAATTGAACATTATATCAGCTACCTGTTATTAAAATTAAAGCAAACGATAAATTGTTATAATGAATGCATTTAAGCTAAATGTAATTAAAATTAAAGCAAATTAATAAAAAACTGAAAAGTGAAACTCGTACGCCAAAAGTGATCCACCTAAAAAAATAGCTCTCCATTGCATAGCAATGTTTTTCTATTATTTTATTACACCAACATATATGATACATTATAACCTTATTTGCATATCATTATTTACCAAAATCGGAAATCCTCAATTACGAATGGCTAAAACATGATTTATTTTCCTTTTCTTTTGTTTGCATTATGAGACAAAGTCTTTAAAGAATGCGGTGGATAACAAAAGTGAAATTACAGCATCAGCCGATATCCGGTTCAAATTCCCACGCCCGTAATAAAGAAAATCTGGAATACATACATATCGCACGCGCGACACAGATTACAAAAATCTTAAAGCAATGAATGCTCCTAGAGATAAAAGTTGAAGCTCCTCTGATGATTTTACGGTTTCTGGAATAGATTAGAGAAGTTAAAAAACAGCACAATGTACACAAGTCTCTTCTATGCTCATACTAGACATTTCATGCCTGCATTTTAATTAAAATAAGAGTCATGATGTTTTTCGCATGTACATTCCATATTTCTTTTGGAACTTAAAGAACTTTCAAAATAGTATTTTATTTCTCTGTTAATATACAATGACACTTAACTTAGAAATGTTATTTAGAAACCAAAAATAATATTTTTTTTAGATTAAGAATTATAATGAATTAAGTGAATTCCCCTTCTTTAAGTTTTCTGTGTTATTTATCAAGAAACTTAATGACGATGAACACTAATATAATTTCGAGTGTTATAAATGATTCCCAATGTAAACACGAATAACTCCTTTCATAAATTACGACCAATAAAATTAACAGTTTCGTTGGATTACTTAACAAATTAAAAACACTGAAAACATAGTTCTCTACAAACATATCCACGCGCATCATCTTATATTTAGGTATATTCGTAATGTTCCTTATTCCACGCTAAGTTCTTCGTAATAATATAGTCTAGAATCCGTTATTAATTATATACTTTCTACACAAAAGCTACTCGACCAAATCAATATACCCCTAACACCCTAAATGTCACTAATATCTTTTTTATTTCAAGATTCACTGAGTCTATTTTGTTGTTACTAATTCTCTTCGCCAAATATCTAAAATTAACAGAATAAAACATGATGCAACTGATTTTAAATTTTGGAGATAATATCGAGAAATGTGCCTACGAAGTTGATATTATGGTTCGGATTTGCTGAGGATGTGTTGCAGGTATCATACAGAAAGATTTTAATTCCTCTTAGATAAGTCATATGCCTAAAGTACGCTTCTGAATCCAACAATACTGGATTGTAAGTGCTTCGAACTTTTACACAAGACATTACAAGATGCTGCGCAGAATGTTACGAATGATTTGACGGAATGGATCGTACCAACAAAAGTTTGATAGCGTTGATATTTTAGAATATAAAGTTTCATCACTGTTGCTTCTTGTACGAAATACAAAAGAATAATTGTATTCCTGCGAGAGAGAGAGAGAGATTCAGTATATGGTAAAGTAACCACACAAGTTTGAGAAATTGTAAAATACCACATTAGCAAATACGGAACAAGCAGTATTAAAAGCAATACACATTTTATAACAGAACCCAAAAGTGCTCTGACAATATCCGATGGAATTCAACGATCATAACAAGTCAGATTCAATTCTACGAGGGTTATATCCAACTGATAAAGGAATCTCCCAGCAGAATATCTTTCCTGGGAAACTAAACCATAAACCCTACATGATAAAGGAAGATTATCAAGGTATAATAATAACAGGTTTAAGTTCTTTTTTATTGGTAAAGGC
>BMAW01120301.1:0-10233 GCA_019974015.1 Nephila pilipes
AAAAACGCAGCACATGTCTATTAACTCTAGTAATGAAGAGAGAAGTGACAGAAACTTTTCTCTATTTATTTCTCCAAGGAAATTTAAGTAAGTAATATACAGATCACACATAGTGTTGATATATGTATAGTATTTTAACTGTTGTCTGAGTTGCTACTAGGAAAATATCTCTAATAGTTCAAAATATGGGAAATGTATATCAAAGCGTATTTTTGTAAATTGCATAATTGCATAGTTTAAAAGATTGAAAGCAATGGAATCAAGGAATAGCAATGAATGAATTACTATAGTAATTATAATAAAAGATAAATTAGAAAATTAATTATATAAACTTGGTTACAGAAGTAAACAAATCAATTTTTCTGACACTTATTTCTTCATTACCAAAGTGTGCTGTGTGCGCCGCTAATTCCGATGCATCTGTGAAATAAATTAGATTCATTTATCTTCGATTAAAAAGTTTCCTAATTGTGCCTTGACCAAGAACAAACCATGTAATATACATATAAGGCTATAGTCTAAAAATGCAATTTAATAAAAATCCACGTTGTATAAAGCTTTAAAAATGATGAATAAATAATACAGTCACACCTATTTTTCTGTCACATTTTTCTTCTTTCCCACTTTTTTCTAAACTAATTTTGTTAAAGCTTTCATCATCAACTACAGTTGAAATAAAAGTTTTTACATCATCTTTGGTATCTCCGGACACACACATTTTCATCGATTTCAAAATATTCTTTCATTGTCATATTGCTAACACGGTATTTTAATCCAACTTAGAATATTAGCAAAATTTGCTGGAATTTAAATTATATGAATCGGATATATTTTGAATGCACCACAACTAGCTTTTACGCAATGTATTGTTGTCAATTTTTCCACTGAAAAATAGTTTTCAAAAAGAGTGAACCAACTTTTCTTTTTATAGTCTTGTCACAAAACTATATTTCACTGAGTAGAAACTTGCCTTTGAAATTGCCTCTACAGATTACTAACAGGGAGTATTTCTACTTTTAACTATTTCTTCACATCTACCTTATTTTTAAAACTCTTTTTTTAATGTTTCTTAAATAGAGTGTTCTTCAATAAGCGGTAAATGCATTAGGGTTCCTTTTCAAAGGGATCAACTTAAATGTCCCTTAAATCGAGGTGTCCTTTGTAGTAAGTACTACTGCTTACATATATTATTTCTTTTAAATTGCGATTGATACTTTATTCTCATTTTTACACTTTTATTTATTTCGGTCCTTTTTTTTTTTTTTTTTAGTTTTTTCTTTTTTAAGTTTTAAATATTTTTATGTTTCCTTACAATAAATACCTTCAGTACTTTATTTAGTTTTGTATTGAACTGATTCATGATGTAACCGCTCTTTTCCTTCAAAAATTTACGCTAGATATTAAGTAGGTATAACTTTTCAAAATTCACGTTCCATTTTTCATTGGTAGTTTTTATTTCTTTCATTTTTTATTATTTTTAAAATATTTTAATTTCTTTTATATAACAAATTTATTTTAAATTTTCGTTGCATATCATTTATATATTTCTAAAATTACTAAGGTACTTATATTAAACGAATTTTTTCTTGATATTTGATGATCATTGTTCAATCTATTATTTTGCTTTATAAACGCTTCATGTAATAGAAACAGAAGGGGCAGTTGGTCCTTTAACTATGGAACAATCTTGTTTATTCAGTCTGCAGCCTGATGTGGTATTTATTATGTTGAGGCTATCATTTTATTTTGCTGTTTGTTTACTTCCTTTTGAATATTAGCTGTAATTTATAAATTCTTATCTTACAGTCTGTTATTTCTTCCTCTTTTTTTTGGAGTGGCAATGATTTTTTAAATGTATTTTTTAACATCTGAATGAAGAATTATTAGAACATTTTCTTCCTTAGCTATGTTATTTTTGAAACTCTCTTTTCAAAATTTATTTTGTTTCTTTTGTATTTAATGTTCATACATCAATTTTTTATGTTAATATTTAATTTTTTAGCTTCTATTCTATTTATTTTTCTATATATATATATATAAAATCTAAAACGTTATTATCTGTGTAATTATTCCCATTTATGGCATTCGACATCATATCTAATTAAGAATTCATTTAGAAAAGCGTATTAATATCACCCAGTCTGTATAATAAATGGGATCAAATAATTAATAGCACCTGATAAAACACATCAGTTATGAGGAATTCTTAACTAACATTCAGTATTTATTAATTCATGTAATGCAATCAGTCGCCCGTTAATGAAATTAAATTTACTCGACACCGTTGTTTTGTACAAAATGTAATGTAAATGGAGTTTCTGAGACTAAGATTTACATGATGATGATATCTTAAGATTAATTTATTTGGGGATAAATTATAACAAATGTTCTTAATATGACAAGTATATTTTATTCAATCGTATAGAACAAAATTTTTAGTTACATAATTATTCAATCACCAACATTTAATTTTTGAATTATTTTATAATACAATAGATTTTTATTATGTTTTGTTGGGACACAGAGCAACATATATAAACATTATTTTAACATATATTTAAAACCAATTTTTTGAATTTATTTTTTAAAATAGTACTTATAATAATGCTTGTATGTTTATATATATAATGCTTTTAAATAATTTATTTTTCATTCTTTTTTTAGAACAATGATGAATGTATAAATAAATATTGAAATTAAAGATGCACATTCTAATGTATAAAGATAATGATATATTGTTCTGGGAACTATGTGAGGTTTAGTATTTATAAGAATTTTAATACTTATTCGAAAATTTAAGCAATGTTACATTGCAATTCAATTATAAACGTTAATTATGCAGGCAGTTTTGTTCCTGTTCTAAAAATATTTTCTATGCGAAGATAAAATGTTTACAGTAGGAGAGTACCCATGGTCGGGAGTTCATGTCGGCATTGTTTTCTTCGAGTCATGGTTTCAAGTCTTGATGCTATTAAAAGATCCGTAATTTATTGGGTTGAATGAATGTTCAAACGGTAGAGGCTCCAAGTCCTTCCGATGGTCTGGCGTGGAAAATTGTAGACAGGCATTACACCTCAAGTGTAGTTTTAGTCTTTTGATCAGAGTTCCAAATTAAATGTTCTTCGTCAATAAATCTAGTGTTACTTCTATGTTTGACATTAATAGGCACTCAATCAATAATTTAAATAAATAATTTCTTGACAAAATATTTTCTATTTAAAAGTAATAAATAATTTGAGTTACAAATTTGTTTAAATCAACATTGTTTAGATTCCGTATTTACATTAACAACTACTTCAAATATCTGAAGAAAAATAATGATGATATGCGTAGAAAATTAGATATGGATAAAAATATTGATAGCTTTTATATAAATTCTGTTTGTCAAGCTTTGAAGATGGCAATGCGTTTTATACTTGATTAATAATTATGAAAAATGCATTCCTTGAATTAATTTCGAATTATTTTTCGGTGAAATCATATTTTCATCAAAACTAAAAAGATTTCAATTTTCAAGAAATTAATTAAAATTATATCATTTAGTCGTAAAAGTAATACATATATCTTGCTGTGGAAAATAAAATTTTAAGACACTGATATTTTTTCTTCTATAAGCCGGAAATATACTAAATTTTGTTGAAACTAAGATTTCTATTTTTTTATGAGCTTCACACACTTTTCCTCTACGATCCAAACATAAAATCCGTCTATCCACAAATACAAAGAAAACAAACATCCATCCACATCTTTATATATTACTGTATTTCCTGAAACCTTTTCAGGAAAATGAAGCAAAACAAAAACAGTTTATACAGTTGTTTCACAATACTTAATTTCTTCAATGAGAAAAGAGATTTATGGAAACTACGTAGTTATTTTACTGTAAATGAAATACGCAATTTCGAAACATTATACATATAAACATATTAATTCGCATTTTGGTTATTGTTATAGGATCTGTTGACATACAATAATAGTGAAAATGTGTGTGTGATAGATTTATAAACATTAGGTAAATTGAAAATAATCTAAGAAAATGTTTTTCAACTTGAAAATATAAATTTAATCAGTTTAGGAGTGTTTTTCAATACAATTTATTTATCTCTCTATTATATTGTGTAAAATAAATTTTCATTCCAATTTTCTGGTCTTATGACAGTTTCTTCGAATGAACAAAATTGATTGTCCAAATTTTGAAAGTAATAAAAAAGGAACATAAATGCGCCTGTCTTGTCTTAAACATTTTCTGAAAAATCATTTCAAGTGTTTGTCTACAATTTTGTTTCTCAAACATTGTGCATAATATTTTCTCAAATATCTCGTGCATATATTCTCATTCTTATAAAACAAATGTTATATTTCTATTTCTATAATTGTTTATTATTACTTATCTCTGTGTAGCCATTTTCAAAGTAATATTTTGATTTAGATGCATTGTAAAATTCCTCTGTCTTTCTAAAATCCAATCTAATTGCTAATATTTGTTTAAATATATCATCTGCAGATCACATAATTTAAATATATATACTATTTGTTACGTAATTTTGGAATTATATGTTTATAGAAAATATTATTCTATTTTTTACAGTTTTAGAATTAACTATTTCTTTGTAAGATTGAGATTCAGTTTATAATCAAACTGCGACCGCATTTGATTATATGACTAGGGGCAGCGTAAATTCAATTCGAATGGTATATACTTTGGAACCATATATATATACATATACCATATAGAAACTTTCATTTGACTTTCGTATTTTTTCATGTGATTTTCCAATTTTCAGTTTTAAATCGTATTTAGAAACACATGAGATTAAATTAATTTCAATAAAATATTTTACACTTAGCAATATTTAATAATGGATGCTGGATGTGTGTGATTAGATTCTATGCCTGTATATTTGCTGAATAACATACTATTACGTTTCATGAATAAAAGTAAAACATGTAAAAAAAGGCAATATATGAAAGGAAAGTGTACTGTAATTATAATTCAGGTAACAATATTTTTATGAGATTTACTTTCGAAACGTTACCCTTCCTCGGTCTATTAATGTTGAGAATTAAATATTAGCATTTTAATAATTCACGATTCCGCAACTTTTCAGTTTAAGAGAAAATGGTAACTATCAAGGAATTGAGACTTGAGCACTCAGTTTAATAAGGAGATATACTGTCTCACCAAAAGAGATCCTTTATTAGATCAAGGATCTGGTTATTTACAATGAGATATCTGAACGTGTTAAAACTCACGAAGCATTTATTGAAGGGAGAGGGGACGAGTATGATTCCCTAAGGAGATAGAACATTGTGACTTAGAAATATATGGTAATATTAAATACGCTGCACCATTTCTTAATTGATAATCTGGGACATTATGAGTGCTGAATTGCTGTTCAATAGTTAGAATGAGAACTTTCAGGGGAATATAACACATGGATCAATAAGTCCTGAGACTAACATTGAAAACAACATTTTTTTTGCAAATTTTTTTTTTATTCATCAACATAATCACCTTTTAGGGTGATACAATCGTTCCAACGCTTTTCCAATTTTTCAATACCATGTTTATAAAAAAAATTATCTTTCGCTTCAAAATAAGCTTCAGTTTCAGCGATGACCTCCTCATTTGAGCCAAATCTTTTTCCCTGGAGCATTTTTTTAAGATCAGCAAAGAGCCAGTAGTCACTGGGTGCTAAATCTGGCGAGTATGGGGGGTGGGGAAGCAGATCAAAGCCCAATTCGTTCAATTTTGCCATTGTTTTCATCGACTTGTGGCAGGGTGCATTGTCTTGGTGAAAAAGGATTTTTTTTCTCTGCATGTGCGGTCGTTTTTTTGCGATTTCCTCCTTCAAACGCACCAGCAAGTCAATATAATAATCACTGTTGATCGATTTACCGTTTTCGAGGTAGTCAATGAAAATGACGCCATGCGTATCCCAAAAAACTGACGCCATGACTTTGCCAGCTGACTGCTGCGTTTTCGGACGCTTCAGACGGCTTTCGCCAGCTGTGGATGACTGCCGCTTCGACTCTGGAGTGTAGTGATGTATCCATGTTTCGTACATGGTCACGTAACGACGCAAATCTTTTTTATTGCGAGTAAATAGCGATAAAAAGCTTTCTGAATCATCGACTCGTTGCTGTTTTTGTTCCATCGAAAGCAATCGCGGCACCCACTTGGAAAAAACCTTTTTCATGCTCAATTTTTCATGAAGGATAGTAAATACACTTCCATATGATATCTGTGTCATCTCAGCAATCTCACGGAACTTCACTTTACGATCTTTCATTATAATTTTTGTCACTTCACTCACATTTTCCGGTGTAACGGCTTCCACAGGTCTACCCGAGCGTTCCGCGTCATTTGTGTCGGTACGACCACGTTTAAACTCGGCAAACCACCGACAAATCGTTGCTTTGGATGGACAAGAGTCCGGGTAACATTTTTCAATCCATTGTTTCGCTTGCACGGTGTTTTTACCCATTAAAAAACAATGTTTTATCAGAACACGAAACTCGGTTTTTTCCATTTTTTAAACAAACTACAAAACGACTTTACTCCAACCTCGATAACTCAGCTGTTTCTGGTCCGATCAACTTAAAATTTTGACACGTTTCAAGCAAAGGTTAGTACTCTAGAAAGACCTGGTTACTGGTTTACTACGAGCGCCATCTCTGGGTTAGTCTCGGAACTTATTAATCCATGTGTTATGTGTCCGTCAGTCTATATCGAACAATTTAACACTATTTATAGAAGTGTGCATCGTTCGCCTAATTTTTAGAAAGTTTGCCATATTAGTCTTGAATCGCCAACTTTGTCACCACGTACTTAAAGAGAATTTAAATTTAAGAATGGTGAGGGACATCAGTACAACAATAAATGCTTAACAATTACAGTGACACGGTTCACAGCCTGCGACGTGCAATTTTCTTAGAATCGGAATAAGAGTATTAATTGTGTTGATGATTAATAAGAACTATTTCTTGCTAAAATCCTTCGGATCCTCGAACTCTTCATATTGCATATGGGGAAGTTAAAAAATGATGAATCTACTTAGGTTGAAACTCATCACTTTGTTGCGGTTCAAAATTAAGAGTTCCATCTATGGATCTGATTGTGCTAATGCATAAAATTCGAAATTATCAAACTAATGTCTCGATAATTGGAAGTTCAATGTATCAACATAGGAGTTGCACATCTTTATCGCTTCATTGTTGTTTAAAATCACATTAACTCTCAACTAAGGCCCTTATGTTGTTTCCGAGCGATTGTAATTAAGAGATCTTAAGAAAAAATGGAGACAATTTTGTATTTTTTTTCTTGCAAACAATGATGTTTCGAATGGTACAGGAAGAGGGGGCGAATGTAATATCGTGGTGGCGCAAAATTGTAAAAAGCAACTACAATGTCTAGAGTTTCGTTGCTTGCATTCCATGTACTCAATAATTTGTCATTCTGCATGTCGAATTCTTGACCAAACCACTTAATTCAGAGTAGCCTTCCTTACTGCAATAGCTATATGTGTACCATTAAACCTCTGCGCGAGGATCTGAATATTATTAAAGGTACAGGGTTAAGTAAGTGTAAAATTGATAACACATGTGAGGTTAAATGCTTTATAACATTATTAACAATTTTATATGTAAATGTGACGTTGAAGTATTCGCAATTTTCTGTTTACTAACCACATGAAATTTTCCAGAATTTAAATATCAAAAGATAATAGCTATGAAAATGAAATGTTATTAGGAAAATTAGGTGAGGATAAGAAGTGTAATGAATTGAATTAGACATAATGACGTGTACGCGAAATTAAAATGAGAGGGAAGGGAAGGGAGGCAAAAAAATAACGATAAATTGTATGATAATAGTAAGTTGGATTGAAACACATTGTAATTAATTGTTTATATTGAAATTAGTTAGCAACCATTCCTGATTAGATTAATAGGATATGAACCTGTTATAAGCAAGAAGTGTTTGAATCAGAAAAGTTGATTTCGCAAGCGAAGATTATTATTTGTATATAAACTAGAGTTAACTGAATTAAGAGGGATTCGTGAGAGAGAGAATGATGTCGTATATTCTATGTTTATATATAATAAGCTATGTTGTCTCTCTCAGACGTATCTTCAGTTGTAATTTTGAGCTTTTTGGCTATTTAATTCGACTGTAAAATGTTTATGGAGTTAAATAATGAAGGAATTACGTCACAGACATGGTTTCACCAGAGTATTCAAAAAATATCAACTCTGAAAAAAGGACGGGGCACTCTTTGGATTCTCTTCTGTCTTATAAAAAATGCTCCTTCAATATTATCACTATGCTAAAGGCATTTTGTAATCAAATTCCCAAAATAATAAATCTTAAAACTATGTTTCTGGAATGAATTCAATACATGATATTGTTACGGACCCGAGATGACACTTTCCAGCAATGGTTCTCTTATGAAGGAAAATATACATTTACCGATGTTTCACCAGTCAGCCAAGGAAAGTTTAAGGAGTCATCCCTCAACCTTGGAGACCATTTTGTGGACATGGAGAGAAACATGGTGACTCTGACGTCAAAAAATATTTCTAGAAATTGTTGTAATTCAGTCGATATCTCCACTTAGAAGAAAGTTACAGTGTGATGTCACACGTAGCCGGAACTTATACGAATATGTTGAGAGCCTGAGACGAAGAAGTCTGCTTTTGAAGATCAAATGGGAAATCAACTGGAAGCTATCAGCACTTGGAAATGGAACTGCAGAATGAATACATGGGAGCGGCCTGAGTCTGTCCGGAACTCTGAGAGTCTGACTTGTAAGTGTATAGTGTTATGGTGGAGATTTCTCGGTTGCCAAACCTAGAAAGTTGGTGAGCTGAAAGTTGTTAATACAACTGTGACTATCATTCCAAGTGTTATTTTTGCCCCTATGTCTCTAATATGTCTGTATTCGTGCTTTACTGTCAGAACTCTTCTATCTGAACGTCGTCTTGTCATGAATGCTTGCAAATAAAGTGTTATTTGTCATTATCCTCCATGTTGCACTGATTTTCACTCGCATAAAACCACATGACAGATTTGGAATTTTTGTAGCAAAATGGTTGAATGGATTTACGAAATCTTAATCTTGGATTATCTCAATCAACACAAGAAATTCAGGGAATCAATAAATAGGTATGCAGTGTAAGCGTACCTATTTATTGATTCCTTTTTGAAGAAAATCACATTTATGGCACATTTTTAACGTGATTAGCTCTAAGAGCGAGGCACTCATCTTTATTGTATTTTTTTTTATGTTAACGGTATCTTATCATATTAACATTTCTAAGAATTAGGAGAAATTATAATGAATAAGATAGAAGAACTAAAAGATATATGGACTAAACACACCTAATTTTAAAATGCACTTAAATTTTAAGAATACGGTATCATAAATGTATATATGTGTTATAACATCGTGAGAGTATATGGAACAAATTTCTCCCTCAAAATGTGTGATCAGGTAATTTTGTGGTAGACGAAGATAGCCTTAAAGAAGTGTCCATATAACGCTATAATTATGCAAAGTTAAAAATAGACCTTTTTCAGTAGTTCTTTAATAATACATAATTTGTTTAGTATTAAACAATTTAAAAATGTAGAGAACATCTTTTTGGAAATAATCGTATATTTTAAGCGCATCGCATATTTCGTGTATTTCGAAGACTATATGCATCACATATTTTATATAGGCTATTTAAAGTAGAATACAAAATACGTACTGTTTAAAAAATAACAGTTTGCCATTTTAGATTCTCTATTTTTCATTGTTAATGTGCTGTGGAATAGCCACATAATTTCTTGAACTGACTTGTTAATTAATAGTGGACGATCGTGTAGACACAGTAATGAGAAAAATGAACTACATGTTAATAGCTATGTTAATTACATTATTAATCAAAGTTGAAGGGATGAAATAGTTAATACACAAATAAAAAGGACTATGGTAGGAAAAGGTCACAGACATAATAATTTGAAGGTTAAACTTATAAATTTCGTGAAAATTTAGTACTAAATGTAAAGCGTGTAATGCTATTGAGTGCTCTTATAATTACGCTTCCTATCCTATTGAAAAAAAATAATGTTTCTCAGTGAGCTTCGTGTGTTTAATATAATATATTTATTTTTGTGTTCTTTAACAGAGATATAACACATTATATATATATATATATATATATATATATATATATATATATATATAT
>BMAW01120301.1:10243-70327 GCA_019974015.1 Nephila pilipes
TATATATATATATATATATATATATATATATATATATATATATATATTATAATTCTCCGATTTTTTTCCGTATTTCACTCACGCTTCAATGTTCAATCTCTTGTTTGCATAAGCGGTATTAAATATTTAAAATCTTGGAAAATAATACAAAAATATGGTTCTAAATTTTTCAAGATTTACATTCATTATGCAGTTTTGATGACAAAAAAGACTTAAAGTGTATAAAAAGCATGCTTTGGCAAAGAAAAGGTAAGTAATTAACACACTCTATCTGCATATATTAATCTCTATTTGGACCGTATTCTTACGCCACTCGCTTTTAGGTATTCTGGTGGTCCCTGTAACCTAGTACTCATGGTTGCAGACTCGCAACCAGCATTGGTTTTATCGTGAGTTCAAACTCTAATACTACTAAAGACCTGCCATGTAGCGGAACTGATGCATTTTAAATCTGTCGAGGCTCCAGTTCAATTGGCGTGGTTTGAAAGTTTGTAGTGGGAAGTGCCAACTCAGGTGTCGTCGTCGCCACTAAAACGAGGTTCAAAATTAAGAGGGCTATTGAGGAGATACGTCGCCAATGCTGAACCAAGTGTGGCGTTATTGTGACAATAAAATCAAATAAAAACCAATTTAGGGGTTCGTATATTTTATAGTTTTTCTACTGTGCTAGTACCAAATTCTTTTTTATTGTTACACGAGATATTTATTTTTTTATCCTAATATTTTTCTGATGTTTTGGTTACATATTTACATGTTCACTTTGATGAAATAGACTTTTTCAAACTAATCCTAATATTTTTCTGATGTTTAGGTTACTTATTTCCATGTTCACTTTGATGAAAAAGTATTTTTCAAACTAATCATCCATATGACTTTGATATATACAGAATGTGAAATTGATTGAAAACAAATGCATAGTTGAGGTTCCCGTATTTCAATCCTCAATTAGGGATTAAGGTGATTTAAATGAGTACGATTAGATGAGGGGAGTTAACTGCCTATTTGGGTTTTGAAGTTATGGCAAGTTAAATGGAAGAGGCGAGTGCATAGTATTCAAATATTTGTCGAATAGCAATTGAGGACATATGGCTGTCGAATAGGAATGAGAGTTCAAAGAAAGTTTAAAAAAAAGAGAAAACGCTTTATGGATATATAGATTTTAGCAATTAAATGAGAAAACCAATTTAAGTTAAGCAGAGAATTTGGAACCTTAAGATAGTCCGTTGGGTTTATGCTCTGACAGATACTATGTTACATTTTATACTAAAATATTAAACGAGAACAATTCCTACTAAAAGTGCCCTCTACATGCATCAGTATTGCAGTTACCTTGAGAATGATCCAGAAATTCCAACTGTTTATATTTTGCCTCATCTTTATTTTTATTTATATGTAGGTCTGATTAAATTGCCTCACTAATACATATATTTAAATCATAGCTTTTCATTTTTTTTGTAACACATATCTTTTAAAATTATTAGAAGAATCTAGATTATTTGTGTGTTTAATGATGGTATTTTAATCATTTTACAGAAGTGTTAAAGTAATTTTCTAGAGAGTGAGTCAGTCTTTTCCTTTCTTATTTGAATATGGACATTGAGAGAGAGATTTTGAGACATATTTGCATTTAAGTACTATTTTTAAAAATGTATTCTTTAAAAATGTTTTACTCTTCATATATAGAACATTGACAAAATAGAGTGAATCAACTTTTATCTTTATGTCCCTTTATAATTCTTTGAAAATAATTGTAGAACTTTATAATCTTGAAAATATAAATACTATTACTTTTCTTTTCCGCATATCAAAAATTATTTGTTAAAATTCACTATTACGTAGAGAAAAAATATTTTTGATACGTTATATGCATAGGTGTCCTTTTTAGAAGCAAAAGAAATTTTGAAACATACAGTGTAATAAAAATTTAAAAAGGTATTTAAATGAAATTATGTCTCAGAAATTATCTCTATATTTAACTGAAGCAGGGGAAAAAACCTTTTCAATAATAGCAACTTTTATATTACTATAGAATGAATAAAATATCATTATTAGACATACACATAATCTAAACTCTATGAATTATTTTAAAAGATGTGTGTTACAAAAACAATGAGTCTTAAATACGTATTTGAGTTATTTCTCGTACACACTTCTACTTTTAATTCCTTAAGTTTCGCTCTATTAAAATATCTCTTAGCTAAGTACAATATTTTTCATTCGTAAAATATAATTTTCCGAAGAACTTTCTGTCTTACATTAGGTACATTTTTTATCTCAAATATTATTTATGTTGCAAATAAATACATTTTGTTTACTTTCGGTTTTTCATTTCATAATCATTCTTGTCTGGCATTTTAAGCTGCCACATTGACAGCCATTTTCAATTTGCACATTTTAAAGAAGAAACTTAGAAATGTCGCTTATCATGTGAAGTTAGGACGTATTTAGAGAAACCTTTCGAGAAACCGGATGTCATGGAGCTACAGACGTCTGGAGTAAAACTTTTTTGTATATTTACGTACTCATAAATATACATACGAGTATATCTAGAAGGCGACTTCCTGAGATTTTTCTTTTTGTTCATTTATGCTCGAGGTGTTGTTATACCATTAAAATATAAAATGAAAACCTCCTTTTTGTAAATATTTTTGTGCATGTTGTAACATCAAGCTTTTGAAGTACCCCTTCTTTTCTTTCTTTTTTTTTCTTTTTATAAAAAACTGCCGAAAGGCATACATCCGTCAGAACCTTTCTGATGACGAGATATTTACTGGTTTACATAAATGATTATTTATCCTTTGATCAAACTTTTGTTCAACGATAAAATGTTTCAAAGATATGCATCGTAAATTATAGATAATGTAGAAAAATACACTGGAACGCTTCTACTATTGTGAGAGAAATTTCTATTAAATCTTGCATGAGATAAAGGTATGAAAGAGGCTCCAAGTAATGGAAAATACAAAATGAGTTACTGAAGAGAATAAGTAAAATGTTGTGTGTTTTATTTTCCAAATAATCTCATGGAAGTCCATTGTGGCTCTTTTTATTACTTTCAACTCTAATTTTATCATCAATTAATTTGAAGCAATTATTAGATTTCGTTACATAATTGGAGTGAGTTCTTATACAGCAAACATCAACGCTTTTAAATTTACTTAAACATAATTCTAATTACCAAAATTTTAATAAGACGTATTCAAATGATAGGGTGAACGTGGTAGCTTAGTGATAAAAATAAGCTTTCAAAAATTTGTTTGTGTTATTTTATGTGTGCAAAATAATTTATAAAAATTTGTGAAATATGAGCATTTGTTAATTTTTAATTGTTGTGTTAAGAAGTTAAAATTCATACTGTTGTTCATGAAGTATTACCAAACTGGTGCACATGAATTGCTATTTTTCTTCACAATATAATGCATGAAAGAAATTAATGATCCTGAGGCCACAGTACGTTAATGTTTATGGTCGTGGACTCAAGACTGTTGTTGGTTTCGATCAATCTGATGCATCTGAAGATCTATGTTGAATCTCATTTGAAGATCTATGGCCCTTATGTTGAATCTCAGTGAAAGGTTAGCGAAATTAATCAAATTTAATCAATAATCAGAATATAGGACATTAATAGCCTCATTTGATTTTACATTAAAAGAAGAAGCAATTTTATATTCTCAAGTACAATCTGGTCTAATTTGATTGCGAAAAGATAAATTATAAAATCAACACATAAAAGGAGATTATGATAACTGAGACGTCTTAAAAAGGAAAAAAAAAACTGTTTAATTCTTTAAATGATTCAATTATCCTCGAATTCCAACACTAAAATCTGCCCATTGAACACTGAGATATCTTTATATGTAGGTATATGTTTACGCAAAGAGCATCATGTTTATAAATATAATTATGTATGATCAATTAATATCCAATACTGTATTTACATTTGTATATCGTTGTGAACTTACTTTTAAGTAGATATTTCGTCAATTCTACTGCATTTAAGTTTTTAAAATTTTGCAGAGTACTTATAAACATAATGGTCGATACATTTTACGTAATTGTAATTTCAACATTTATATTTTAATAAATGTTAAGAAATAAAATTTATTAAATACTGTGGAGCAGATTTCCCATAATATTTCTACAAATATTGTTCAATTCTTAAGATTTGCGTGTGTTTATTGCAAAAAGGTTGCATTATCTGTATAGGCAATAACTTCATTTCGAACTGTGTAAGATATCAACAATATTGATGTATCAGATGTTGAGGAAAGTATACTAAAACGATTAAGAAACCATTTTGTGAAAATAGACATCACGGTAAGTTAGAGATTATGGTAGGGGACTCACGGCCGGGGATGTTTATGTGGAGGTGGTGGCTTGTAACCACTAAACTTATGATTAAATAATATATCATCTCTTAAATAATACACCATCATTTAAATAATACACCTGTAAATTTAGCGAAGCAACCTAAGTTTTTAACAGAATTTTTTTTCAAAAAAAATGTAAACTTTGAAGTATTTTAACGTTTATATGACCTTAATGTCAATATTGTACGTTAATTGAACCAAAAAACTGATAAATATCGGGTAAAATGAAGTTGGCGAGTTTTGAAACCATTTTGCGCAAGATATTATGGTCTTTGCTAATGAAAAATGTGCCATAGCGCATTAACAACAACATGTAGTTTATGTTTTTTCCGCAACATGCTTAAAGAACAACATCCGCATATAAAAGTTAATGCGCATGCATTTACAAGAAAACATGAGCCAATTAATTTTCGTGCAATTACTGGAATTCTCGCATGCTACGTACGTGCAATATGTAATTCTGATCGTTTTATTAACGTCGTACAGAGAGGCAATATGAGGGCTATCGATTATGGACCTCATAACTTTCAGCCTTGATCAAGTCATTATCAGGTCTCGAACCCACGACTCCACGAAAGCCAACGGCCGCAAGTCTCTGGCGTCAACCACTGGGCTACTGCGATTACATGTAGTAACATAAATAGTGCATGAAAAGTAGGATTGTGTAAAAAAAGTATATATTTTACAATTAAATTTCTTTAGCAGAAATTGCTGTAATAAACTGTAATAAAATAAAAAAATTCTCATTCCTTATTAATTTTTCGTGTTATTTGAAATATATTTTAATGTAGCAAATATTCATTTACATGAAATATCGATAATAAACAAAATTGAAGTCATTTCTCCTGAAAACAGGGTGTTTCGAAACCCATGGGCAAATATTTAAGGGGTGACATGTGAACCGTTAGCAGGCTCTGTAATGTAATGTATGAAACGCGAGTTTTCTCATTGATCATCTTTCCTACAGTGGATTTCAAGAGATATAGTGACGTACTGTAATCAGAAAAAGATCCTGAAATATATGGTATCATAGACGTTGTTTAAGGAAAATCGCGCTTTACATTACAGTGCCATCTAAAGGTTCAACTCTTGTTCTCCGCCTTTGCAAGGTACCGTGAAAATAGATTATTTGGATGTTTTATCACTCCTTCAATTTTTGCAAATAGGTTTCGAAACGTGGTGTATTTTTAAAATTATGAGTACATTATACACACACACACACACACACACATATATATATATATATATATATATATATTGCCCCTTCATAAAATAGGAAAAATTACGTTAAATTATTCCAAAATAATTCATCATGATAACGAGTATAAGCGAAAAGAAGAAGAATGTATCATTTATAATTTTAGAAGGTTCAGAAAAAATAAAATCTATATTGTATACTACATACAATTTTAAATAATGTTAATGATGGTTTTTCTTTTTATTTTTTTAAAGGGGATAAAGAAGATTTATTTGCTTAGTAAAAGGCCTCCAATATGGGTTGTAAGCTCATTTGGCGCTGAAAGTTTCCATTCTTTATACTGAGTAGCCATCAGCTTCCTAATCTATATCACCGGTTCATCAAAATAGTTATAAAAAAGCATAAAGTAAGAGTACTTCTGAGCTCCATTGCTACGCTGATTCAATTTTTCTATCAAGAAAAGAAAGTACTACTTCAAACTCCTATTGCATTTTTTTCATAAGTAAAACATTCTTAAGTACAGAAGCGTTGCCAAAATTAGCAACAAAAGGGGAGGGAAAGCAGAGGATTCTGCATTATTATTAATAATTGAATTTAGTGCGAACTATGAATTATGGAATTAGATAATAATATTCATTCCGGATGTTAAAATAAGAACTTGAATCACATTTACTATATCTTACACTGCTAAGATATAATAAACATGATTAATTATATCTTAGCAATCTAAATATACCTTCAGCTAACTAAACAAAATTATTATAATTGTAATGTATTATTATATCAATATTATGAACATTTACCAAGTATCCTATATTTCATGACCCCGCATTTTAGTTGGCACCCGTTTTTGAGAGAGAAAAAAAGATATTACCATATCTTATAATAAGAAATTAAATAATTCAGTTGCCAATTATCTGCCTTATTAGAATTTTTAGTTCATAAAATTTTGTAGGGAATTGTAACGACATAACTCTTTATGAAATTTCACTGCTAGCTCACGACACTCGAAAAACAATTACACTCCAAGTAGTGTGAATTGAATTTTCCTAACTTGTACGAAGCGGATGAATCCCATCACTGAATAATTAGTAGAATCAACATCCATGTGATCATCAATCATTTTCATCAACTTTTGTGTCTTTCTGTTGGGTACACGAACAAGGAAACAATTATTCGTTTGTCTAAAAATTCCACCGAAATGCTATTGCTGCATCATTGTTGTTCTTTCGTGGAATGAACTAATTGTGATTTAATTTTTTTGTTTCATATTGTCTCTTCCAATTGGTCTTCTAGAATATTTCAATAAATATTGGGAATTACACCTCTCTCAAAAGTTTGCTCAAATCTCTGTTGCGGTATTATCGGAGAAAGAAGTTGTATTTCATTTAATCTAATTGATATTAGCTCTACTTTTCAAAAACAAATGGATTACAAAACTGTCAGAAAAGTTAAAAAGGGTCTTTTAATTTAATTTCTATCAAGAAATGCTTTTCAAACTGAACATAATATAATTTTGGAATGCTCATTTCAGAAATAATATTTTGTAGTTATCTCTTTCTACAAATATTTTCTACATTGTTTAATAAGAGGCTCTTTCCTGTATTTATAACTGAATAAAAAAGAATCTTCGAAAGTATGTACAACGTATTTTGTTATTATTCGTTATATGTAATACGAATGGACATTACATACAGTTCAAGAAATAAAAATTATTTCATATTTCACAGTTTATTTTAAAATGTTTAATATTTTTTATATAAATATAGAAGGAACAAATATATAATATATTTCACAACATATATAGTTGCGTTGTACAATGTTACAAAATTTATAGAACTATCTTGGTAATTATAATTAATTCACCTATTTTGTAGGAACGCAGATGTAATTTGCTTATTTGATTTCATAATATTTGACCAATCTAATTAATGAGAGATTCAATAAAATATTGATGTTATATGATTTGTAATATTTTTGTGTTAATATTTGGAAAAAGAATTTTAATTATTTTTTATTTTATTGCTTTTTCCTTTTCATCAGTTGATTTATTTTACTCAATTTGTAATGTGATATATTTTTAATATGTAATGAGTTGAAATAACGTATACAGTTTATATTGAATGAATGAATGATTTAGCATTTAATACAACATTTTTTTCAATATGAATGCTTTGTAATGATAATACAATATCCATTTTAACAGAGTTCTTAATGTTTTCTTGATGTAATAGCAATATTATTTTTTCAACTCTAATTTAAATGATAAAATAAATGCAAACTGTATGCATTTTACATAAAATAATATGTACAAAATAGTATTCTGACTGGATATTTTTGTTGACTTCTGCATTTTCCGTCCTGATTCATAGGCAATTTAATTCAATCTCACTAATACCCAAGCAAAAAAAAATCTAGTTACCGGAAATCAGTTCTATACCGATTCCATAATTTCAAAAAAAGTTGTCACGTGTATTGGAAAAAAAACAGTATATAAATATGTGAAAGCTCCAACAAACATGAAAAAAACATTTTTCGATCAAAGTGTTATTTTTCCTATTGCCTTGTTTTTTATGGCACCCCGATAGAAAATCATGTAAAAAAATTTAAGAAAGTGTGAGAAAAGAATATTCGTTCTTTTAACTGGAGAGTTTTTAAAATAGACACTAGCTTAGATGAATAATGAATTGCATGTACATTTAAACTGAAAAATAAATTATACCTTTTTTTAACTATTATAAAAATTCTCTAAATTAGATAAATCGAATACTAGTTTTATTTAGGAATCTTAGAATCATCACTAAGTATTTCAAAAATTTGATTCAGTCGTCTAGAAATCTTCTATCTATATTTACATACTAATGTATATATATATACTATATATAGAAAATGACTTCCAGAGAATATTGTCCTTTTTGTTCATTTAAGCTCCTGATGTCGTCAGACCATAAAAGTATGAAATAAAAACCTGATTCTTAAAATATTTTTGTGAACATTGTAAGTTCAAGCTCTTGAAAGTGTTTTAACTCCCTCTTCCTCATCTCTCTTCTTTTTTTCTCTTTCTTCTCTCTATAATGAATTTCAGTTCTTTTAAGATAATATTTCTTTTATGATGCCGTAAGGCCTGCAACTAGACCATTGAGTGTTGTAAATTCAAAAAAAGATATATATCTTATTCACAACAATAAGGAAGTAATAAAATTTAGATTTTTATTAAGATTGAGGAAATAGCAAGGCTTAATAACCACAGACTAGCACATTTAATGAATTTTGAACATTTTTTCATGATAAAAAAATGGATGCTGAAACGAGGACTCTTTGAATGATATCTTTTTCTATGCTTCGTTAATTAATCTACATTTTCTTGCTTGGAAAAATAATTTAAATTATAGATTTCTATAACTTTCGTCATTCTAAAAAAATAATTTAACTAGTTCTTAAATTAAATGGTATATGTTATCAAAATCTTTTTTAATTCAATCTTTCATAGTGACATTATATTATCTATATTTAAATTAAAATGTTTTTAAACAGATGTTCATAAAAATTCTTAACAGTTAAATAGATAGCATTATCATATAAAAATGAATCATTTTACTCCAACGTTCATAAATAATTGTAAATGATAGTATATTTATGATATTGAGCTATGTGGTAATTTTCTCTCTGAATTGCTTAAAAATGAAATTGCTTTTAATAAAATTCAGTATTTCAGAAGTACAAAAAATGGTAAAATTTATAAGTATGATATGTTGAATTGTAAACAAAAAGATGAATAAAAAAGATTACATTCACATTATTCATTTTATTTTCAGACCATGGCCACCTGGCTAATATGCGCAATTGAGGTCTGGCCAATGAGCAATGACCAAATATGAACACACACAAACACACACACAAGTGAGATCTTAAGAAAATAATTTTAAATTTAATTTAATTTCAAATAAATTTAATTTAAATTTAATTTCAAAGCTACTGAGTAAATATAAAATATGGCAAAAAAAGGAAAACTTCATCAGTTTGCAGCAGTTTGAAAAAATCGGATTCATTTTTATATTTGCTGGTACCAACTTTTATCCCGACGTTTTCTAAAAATTGCAGTACATTTATTGCTTTTGATTCTTCTACCATTTTCCATGAAAACACGCTCAACTGCTTTCGCATAAAAATTCGATAATACATCTAAATCAATCTCATTATCTTTTAAAATACTATTTTCCAATTCTTCTCCAAAAACTGAATCATCATCTTCCAAATTTTCTTCATCTAAATTTTTCATCCAATTCTTAATCTCTATTTGAGTCAGAAATTTATTGGGCCTTTTTAAAAATTAAAGAAAAAGAACAATAGAAAAGAAAATTCTGTTTATCATGGGTAACATAAAATACATAAATGAATCATTTGTTTTAAAATTCGGAACCACTTGTTCGTAAGAGTCGACAATG
Source organism: Nephila pilipes (assembly GCA_019974015.1). Lineage (NCBI taxonomy): Eukaryota > Metazoa > Arthropoda > Arachnida > Araneae > Nephilidae > Nephila > Nephila pilipes. Next base: position 20,257 of record BMAW01120301.1, read on the forward strand.
ATAAGGAATGCGTACACAACTTGTTAACCATAGAGATAAATATCCCCACTCAACTACGTACAATGGTAGAATATGGTCATAAAAATGGCCAGGTAATTTTTTTTTACCTGGAATATAAAGGAGGAATGAACTTTCTCTGAATAGCTTTGTACAGCAATGAAATGAATGAAATTTGGTACAGCATATGGACTACAGAGTTGTAAAGGTTAATCCAAGATGTGATGAGACAAATCCTAAAAGAATTCGGAAAATGACTCTGGACTCAAACCCTCATTTCCAGTTAGTCATCTCACTCAACACCCAGTGAGTAGGTAAGAGCTGATATAATTTGAGATCCTAAACGTTAGTTCAAATATATTTAGGGAGCTTGATTAGAGGGAAACTAATATTGACTACTAATACTGACTACTTTAACGAACGAAGTGAATAACAAATTAAATAACATTATAATTAAAATCGATTCTCCTTTCTGTTGACTTTGCAGTTTCTTAATTTACTAATAAAGCTTACTAATGCAAATGGAATAATTTTTAATAATAGGTTGAGTGATATATTTAAGGTACATGTTAGAGGAAAATAGATTCAGAATGATTTTTATGTATATATTTTTCTACGAGACGATACATTAATGAAAAACTTTCTCATTTTCAATGTATTGAAAATTATCAGTGTTTGCAAAAATGCAAGTCAAATTAAATTTCATACAATCTGTTTAGCATGTTTCTGTAGGATGTAGATGAGATGCACTGATGGCGAGAAAGTTTTCTACTGTACCAAACGACTTATATCCCAACCATTCTTTTACATATTAAGTGAAGTGTTTTTGTGGCTTATGGAAAGAATCTAGTATAAGAAAAATATTAAATAGCGCTATAATCAAGAAATATTTTTTTTAATTTTTCAAACATTTCATTTTCTAATTACTTATTTGATTATTGGCTCCGTACCTTATATATAAATACAATTTAATAAACATACGCTTAAAAAGCATATTCAGTTATTTGTTACACATAATCACTTACAGGTACATTTATTTTAATATTCTATGATTAAAATATAACAATTACAATTGGTAGAAATGAATATTCTAATGAATGATAATTTTGAAAGCATTTTATTCTCAAAACGACTCTCGCCCTTTTAGAAAAACTAACGACATACACATATGGGCATAAAAATAATTTATTTCCGAAAACAATTCTTAAGTAGCACATTAAACTACGACGATATGATAATTAAGAAAATCGGGAATTTTTAAACTATATTTAGCATAACAAAAGCAATGTTATCGATTTATAAATTTTTATGCTTTATAAAAAGACCATAAGCGATATTTTACTTTTTAACAAGAGAGAAATACTTCTTTTTATGTGGGAAAAAGTAATTTTTTAATTTGGAAACAAACTTAATTTGACATAACACCTGTCTTACTTTCCTTAAATGTATGTATTAGGAAAAAATAGAAAAACAATTATAATGCAATTTTTTTCAACTAATATTTAACACGTGTTAGTAATTTATTTTATACGGTAAAAATCGCTTATCCATTTAAAAAATGTTGACAGAAAATTAATTTGAATGCTTTAAAGTTAATTCAGTTATAAGTGTGAATTCGCTATATACTTCTAATAAATTTAAAATCCAAAATTTTTTCAATTGTCAGAAATACGTATTAAAGAAGCAAGAACAGAGTTCCTTCGACAGTAAGGATGTTGAATACCTACACTTCAGAATTAATATTAGAAGAAAAAATTAAAATTAATCATCTATAGACATTTTGTATTTCGAAAATTCAACTTATACCACAGCTTTTGTAATACTTAATATAAAGGAAACTGATTCTAGCATGAATAATTCAACCTTGATTTCCCTCAAGGAAATTATTAATCTTTAACTTCTGCTATAATGTATGAATGTGACACATAATGACTTACATAATCAACAACTTCGCTAAGTGTGATCTATAAGTATAGAGTATTTGATAGCGTAATATATATATGGAGAGAGAGAATTTGACAGCGTATATAAAGTATTTATTATAGAGTATTTGACAGGGTAAGAGGGTTGTTCTCTTTGAAATATATTCATTATATCCCCTCAGAAATATACATTCTAGAAATACATTAATAATATTTCAGAAATCCATTCACTATTATTCCACATTATAATTTTACTCTTTCTGATTATCTCTTACATTTTGAAGAAATCCATTTTTATTATTTAGCATACTGCATCGGTCTGATTGATACAGTAAAACTTGTTGACCTTTCTATTCAATCTTAAGTCTAAAATGAATGCTTTATTTTGATAGGTATCTATTTTTCTTTACAAATATAAATGGCTTCATATTCCTTTGATCTTTTTTTTAAAAAAATATTATTTGTAGACGCAATACACACAATGGTCCGGATTTCGCTATTTGGTGCATAATAATTTTTTAAAACGGGTTAAGAAAAATTATAATATTTCCGTAAATGATGCTCTTATTTTGGTAAATATAAAACGTGGCTATTAAATAGCGAGACTGTAGCTAATACATAAGAAGTACGTATGCGCCAAACGCCAGCGACGGACAGCTAAATTATTTAGCGGAAGCCTTAACTTTCGAATGCTGTGCACTTCGTTTCTTTAAACAAATCCTTATATTCACAGCCTTTGTTCACATTAGAGTTACCAATGATGATGTTTGACTTTGAACATAACCCTTCTCTAATACAAATCTATTCTTTGATAGAAAAAAAAATAAATTTCATTGTGTGATTGGGATTGATTTTTCACATCACATTGAAAAGCAACACGAGGCCTTTGGCGACGGACATTGCAACTTTAAACCTAGGTCGAGTGAAGAAGACGACACTTAAGCTAGCTCTTACCTGTCCAAGCTTCCACACCACGTTATCGGACGGACTTTGAGCCTCGGCAGATTTAACGTGCATTAGCTCCGGCGTGTCTTCTGTGGAATCAGGGCTGGAATCCACGATTCAACAAAAACTGCCAGCTACGAGTTCGTGACCATGACTACTAGACAGCCTCCGACGCTAAATTAAGCAGAACGAAATTAAAGAATCGCTAGAATATGGATAAATTTTATAAGATATGGGGTAACAGAAGTGGTCACAAATGTATGGATGACGAAATGAGAAGGAGAATTGTCGGTGAATTAAAGACAGGTGAACCACAAGTGCAGAAGGCTGCAGATTTCAGTGTAATACCCATTGTCATCTGCAGTTCAGGGATACAATTTCAGGTCACTGGATCCATATGGAGAAGACATGGGCAAGTTCGACCAGGTGCTAGATAATAGGAAGATTCTTATTTTTCACTTGCAGCGGGATGACAAAGGACTAATACAGAATCGCAGCCCTCACGCGATCCGCATGCAGCTACTGGAACCAGAGTTTCATGGTCTACAGTAGCTCAAAGATTTCATGACTAAGGACCATGCCCAAAAAACTGATTATTTGTATCCTAATTGCTGCACAACACAAGAAAGAGAGCTCAGCATAATGCAGACAACATGAACTTAGGGTCAAACTTCATTTAAACACCCTGCATTTTTAAAGATGAGTCGAAATTCAGACTATACATTGATTTTCGGCTTACCTATATCTGGACCGAGCCTAGGACACGATACCATCCATCCCTTATTAACGGAAAATATTAATAAGGTGGTGCAGATGTAATGGCTTGTAGAGGAATTATGGTGGGCGGCCAACTTACTCCTGCAAGTTTTTGATGAAAGGTTCGCTTATTGTTATATGTTATACAGAGGATATCTTAAAGTGTGCTGTGTTTGACTTTTGAAGAATCTATTACCTTTTTTAATAACCTTTAAATCTCGTTCACAAAGGCCTCAGCTGGTCGAAAAAAACTTGTAAAGGGAGGTTATTCGCCGCATGTATTAGTCAGCCATATATCCTGACCTTTAGGGTATGTCTGAGGCGCTCGTTTTGGAAAGCAATTGCACCTTGTCACCTTCCTCTGATGGCTAAATTCTCCTTTGCTTTAAAAGTGGGATGGAGTCGAAAGGGACTTCTCAACTGCTTCTTGTCCAATATGCCGTCACGCTGTGCGACCCGTCACGATTTGAGTGGATGCCATATACTGTATTAATTTCATATTGAATTCGATGTTACAGTATGAAATTTTGGACATCCCTATACAATGAGCAATACTGATAATCGTACGTACATAAATGGCTTTTTAATGGTATCTGTATCTCCGCTATAAATTATATTCAAACCAAATTTCATTAAAATCTGTCGATTAGATTTTCAAAAAATTTACACAATGTGCAAATACTCTTCATTTTTCACACGAATAGTTTGCAAAATAATGATAGTTATTCAATAGTAAATATATATATATATATAATAATAATAATAATAATAATTTCTTCCCTACTATATAGTTCTTCTTAACATTTTAAAATTTATTTTCAAAAATAAATTAAATTTCTGATTAATAAGTAATATTGTTTCTTCAACATTTAATTTGCATCCTACTTAAATTATTGAGGTAATTTGGGGTTTAAAAATATAAATACTATTTAATAAAGCATTTAAGCAACCTAGTTGACACTTAAACGTAAATCAAAAGTTATTTGTTATCTTAGAGGGTGAAATTTTCTAATGCCTTTAGAGACAAAGGGACTAGAGCTTATAATTGTATTTCTTTAGCTGTTCAGAAAAAAAAATGAAGGTGTAGTTAATTTAAAAAATGTTAACCATAATAAAAATTAACAACATTTTTTTAGCTTTCAGTCAAAATATGTCACAAATTCTCTAGGAATTTAGATTAAAGCTGGGTTTATGATAAATATGTCTCAAAAGCTTACAGTTTTTGAATTTTTTTATCCTTAGGACATTTTACAAACAAAAATAATTTATTTTCAAAATACTTTCCGAAGTAAATAAATAATAAGTGTAACCTTAAAAATCATTCTCATTAAGGATCTTAATTAATAATATTTGACAATTAATTCACTAAATATTGTTGTTAAAATTAAACAGAATAAACACTTAAAGTTTTCTTATATGAAACAAAAATATACTAGAGACTTAATTAAATGTTTTGCTTTTGTTAAGAAGAAACTATCACTTAGTATTGGAGAATAAAAAATGGTTTGAAATACAATTCATGTATAGAATTTTCATTTAAAGTTGAGATAAAGGAAAAATGTAATTAATGATGAATGCTATATTGAGAGCAAATATCAGCAACTTATGCACATTGGCCATTTCGTGATCATTTATTTGAGTACCATAAAAAGTATCCTTTATTGGCTAATTTTATGGTACGAAAATAAATAATTTTACTTCTTGAATATTGTACAACTTTTTATATACATAATATTTTGTCACTTATTTTTACATATGTATAGATCCTATAAATTACTTGAGGCATCAAAACTTCTGTTACTCTTTTCCGCTTTTTCTCTCATTCGCATATATATATATATATATATATACATGAACAAAACACAAATAGAACATTTTACAAACATATATACTCAAAGAATATCCAAAAGTAAAGCAAAACAATTAAAAAAACTAATTTAAGGAAATAATCAAGAATCAAATTAATATTCATGCAAATAAAGTAAACCTTTATTTAAATAGTCAAACAATCTGAAAATTTTGAACCTTAAAACCGAAATACTCGAAACAAACAACTAAAGAATCATATAATTTGAAACAAACGAAAGTGAAAGAAAAAAGGAATTTAGAAAAATTAAATAATGTAATTAATACTGTTACATACGTTGGAATGGAATAATGTGAGTTTATGCAGGTAATTACTAATCACGTCATCACACCTCAATAAATAACGTTATAAAAATATTGTAATGAACCAAAAATCAGAAATTCAACCATAGAAAAAAAAGGGAAGCATACTCCCTTACATAACAAAATATCAATTTACACTTAAATAATCATCTAAAAATTTAACATAAATTAAATACCCTGCCTAAAAAGAGATATATTAATGATTTATATATAACATATTATTTTAATGAAAATACTCTTCAAACAATTTAAAATTCTACACAGTGAGGTGAGCTTATGGCTTCAAGTTAAATTTAAGGCAAAATGGGGTACATAACATAGATTGGTATCGATCACTGTTATTTTCCGTTTGGTTTCCATTCCTCACATCGAAATTTTTATTAATCGTAGAAAGATGATTATTCATTTAGATTCACATTTGAGGTACCAATTGAAATATCGAAAATCAATGAAAACATCTCCACTTTTTGGCATTGGAGATCTGCAACGTATTGACTTTTTCTCTCATTAATATTTGTCCAAAATTTAAATTTTAAAAGTTTTCAATGTAATTAGGTTTTTAAGAGACTTAACTATGTGTTATAGCTAAAAATTCTTCGATCAAAAATTATTTATATAATCTATAAAGTAAAAACACAAAATTATTTATTATAAAAGAGATTGCTTAAGTTTTTCAGAACATTTCCAAGTATCCAGTAATCAAAAGGATAAAAACAAACAATAGAAAGTGGACATTACTTTTGATTTAAACACATTTATTTATGGGAAAAAATTCTAAATAATTTTGAACATATATTGCAGGTCAATGAACTTCGATTTGCATTCTTTACAAGTGGTTGTCAATTTTGTCGATTTTCTTGAATTTCAAATCATTATATTTAGGAAGTAAATACGTACTTCAGATCCTTGCAAAAAGGATATGTTTAAAAATATAGTTCGAGATTTACTGTTCTTTAAGGTATGAAACAAGTCTAATATACTTTCTTTATCTTAACAATATTTATTTTAAATTCATGGATTGGTGTATTGCTTAAGTCTATATGTAATTTGGAATAATAGGCATAACAGAAAAAATTGTAAAGTTTCCATAAAAAAGGTTTATGTAAAGCTAAAATGGTAGCTAATAGTAACACTTAAATAACTTGAAAACGTTTGAAATTACGTTCTAGAAATGAATATGTAAGATTTAAGAGTACTTAAAAATGTATCTTCATCTTTGAAACGAAACGTTTGATTAATGATAAGAAATCAACAGTCAGTTTCTTTTCAATGGAATTTTTTTTGCTTAGTTATTTAACAATGAGACTATACTTATAATTTAAAATTATCTTATGATATAAATATAAAGAATAATAAATTGAGATATTAATCAACTAAAAACTTGATTAAACTTTATTATTTTCTGTACTGGAAGAAAATTATTTGACGCTAAGCACATTTTCTTTGGCAAAAAAAAAAGACTAATCATCTTCCTTCATGCTATAAGTAAATTAACTCTCTTGTCATTTAGTACAACTATTTAGCTTAAAATATAGTTAGAATCTAGAAAAAAAATATAATTGAGTCTTAATCTGTTTAGAGAACTGTGTCGAGTTATAATCTTTTTCGTTTCTAGGTTTCTTTCTGTTTTTAAGTATAAGAGTTCATTCAAATTTAAAATAGAACTATTATCCAAAAATAGTAATTCCCTTTATTGGTAAGATTTTACAGAATATAGGTTAGAATCTTAGGGAACTGATGTGAAAAAAAGAAGGTAAAAAAATTTGGGGAAATTCCGTAAAAAAGTTAAAATGGCAAAACATTAATGAATAATAATATTGTTGGAGCAGAATGGTTTTAATTGAGAGAGAGCTAACTCTGGAGGAAATTCGAATTAAGACTACATTAAAATAATCTCCAGTTAAATGATGATAATGATGTTGTACTTCTAAAAATTTATATACTTTTTAAATCTAACACAAACGTTTTACTTTCATCAGATAAAAAGCATCGAAAATCTGGAATATAAAATGGAAAAAAAAAGTTTTAAGAAAGGCTGTTTTGGAATTAGCTTAAAAGAATAACAAAACATTTCTAAAAAAGCAAAGCTGTCTGGATACAGGAAGACTGTTTCCAGACTTAGTTAGAAGTTTGTATTTTACATAAAAGGATGCATTTTTCCCCCTCAAATCGAATAGAATAAAAATAGTATACATAAGCCTTTCATTGCTTTTGAAATCCCTTCTAGAGACATTCTTTCATTTTGTTCACTGTTTGCGAGTAATAAAAATAACGAGAATTATAAAAGTAACAATTATTTCTTGACGCCCTCCTTTATTTTGTGAGGCACATAATGATATACAAAGAGAAAGTTTTGATGAAGCGTGAAAAAGTGAAAATTTCATTTATTTGGATTCCTTTGAGCTTCAAGAAATTAAAAGGGTATATTTTTTCAGTCTTACCTTAATAAATAGAGTTTCTGTTACCTTCATAGAAATACATAATCGTAATATTTTTAATTGCTTCATATAATTTAAACTTTCGTAGTTATATCCAAACAGTGTACTTAAAAACAAAAATGGTCGTAATTTGAATAGTAGCAAATGATGTTACACTCAAACAGGCTTTTTGAATACAAAGATGATAGAAGCCTGATAAATTGTTTTTATTAAGCTTGAAGACGGGGACATTCTTTTGTTTCTGGGTTCCTTTTACCTACCAGAGAGTACAAGTCCATTTAGTCATTTTTTTTTTTTATTTTTGTTACCATCATACACACACGCACACGCGTGACGCACACACACACGTGTGTGTTTGTGACATTTTCTGGGCTACGTTAAACCTATTAAACATAAGTGTTTAATCACCGGTCGAAACTCACTTTTCCCCATTTTTCTAAGTAAACAAATTTCTTGATTCAATTGACAGTAAAAATGAAACCATCTGAAGGAAATAACTGAGAGAGCTGTCTAATAAAACATGTAGCTTCCTAAAAATAAATAATTGTCAATGCTACGAGCGCTACCAGTTGGATTTTCAAAGGATTGCTTGAATGATCTTCGTATAATCTAATAACTTTTCTTATCATATTTCTTTTATTGGAATAAGATATTATTTTAAAATATACTTGTTTTAATTTTGATAAAATTAGCCTTTTAACTCTTGTGATTATAACTTTTATAAATATGATTATATTATTTTTGTAATATTATTATTGTTATTCATGAAATTTATATGCATATTTGCTTATTATAAGTGTTGAACATAAATATTTATATATTGTGACCACCATGCATTCAAGCACGCAGCTTAGAAGCCGCCGGAGTAGTGATGACAACTGGAAAGCTAATATCCATCATTCCATGCAGAGGAGCAAACAAGTAAACGTTGTATTCTATCCCGAGACTCACGTGGAGCTGTTTTATTATATTTACCTTTAATTGTTTGTCCTTAAACTTGTTGTGTCCTTAAGTGTAATGTCTAAATAAAGGTAATTATATCTAGGAAGGTATTCGTTACTTAGATAGTTTTCACTTACTCTGAATCTCTGTTAACCCTATTCGAGAGTACAATATGGTGCCCGTATATATATATATATATATATATATATATATATATATATATATATATTAGTAAGATATGTGATGTAAGCGAAGGTTTTAGGTACTAGGCATTTACCAATGAATTACTTTTGTTGTGGAAGGATGAAGATACAAATAGTTCGTGCTAATTACAAAATAAGCTTACCTTCTCGTTTCAGCGTGTTTCACTACATCTATGAAAAATGTCACATCTATTAATCAGTTGGTTTATTCAAATTCTGGGAAAGATCTCCCTTTTCCAATAATAAATTGTTTGAATTGATCTAGGAAATTAAAGAGTTTTGTTATCCCATTATTTTTATTATATATATATGCTTATGGTTATCTATTTATTTCATGAAGGCTTTAAATTGTGGATGCATTTTCGACGGTATATAGTTTTTAAAAACTACCTCCATAGTGGTGTCATATTAAAAATACTTGGACTCTAGTTATTTTGTATGAACAATGAATTGTACAAGGCTATTATTGAGATAAAATACGTCAGTATTTCAAATGAACTGGAAACCCTTGAATGGAATGTCTTATAGTTGGAACGCCATCACTTGGGACATTAACTATCTTTTTATTGGTACAGAATATTTTTCAAGTACAGTATCAAAAGGGTGTTTTTCTTTATCTACTGTTCGAGTCGCATTCTTTAGTGCAAAATAAAGTACAATCGTTTTTATTTCACGTATTACATAATCAATAAATATACTAGCTGTGGCTTATGTTCAATGGCCCTAGATTTGTGTAACGCCTGACTCATTTCTGAGCATCCTGTCAATTTATTTTGCAAATAGAATGACGTCATCGGAAATGACAAAATTCTGCCTTTCCATAGTTTGACGGCTGTTTGTTCAATGGATTTGAGCAATATTTCTTACTTTCTGGATTTATAGCAACATTATTCTCGCAATATTTCTTACAAATCCTTCTTCAGTGCAAGAGCATTTTGTACGAGCACTTTTGAAGTCCGACACAAATATGGCAACCATTTTCACATTTGCTTCTTTAATAAGCATTGACATAAACTTGGTTTGGTTTCTTAATTTTACTTTGTTTATAAAAACATTAATTTAGTTATTAAATTATTAACATTAATTTAAAACAGCATTAATCCCTTTATTGAGCTAAAACAGAATGAGTTGTTATCAAAAATAACAATCGGAACATCGCTGAAATCATACCCGGGGCGTCGGAAATATGCTTAAGATAAATCTCCAAATGTGGCATCTCTTTATTTTCTGTTGAATATGGCATTTATTCCCTACACCCATAAAATTTCTCCATTTAAACTCGCCTATTTGGTGATTTTCAAAATAGTGCCAAGATTGTGGGTATACATATGGGACTCATATTTAAAACGTCTTTTTCAATTATTCCTTTTCGAAACGTAGCTTCCAAAGGCAGCGAAGAATTTTGTTTGCTACACATAATTAAATTTTCCTTAATTAAAACTATTCGATACATCTAAAAACAAAAATGGCCGTAATTTATAATTTAAATAGTAGAGATGCTACTTAATTATTAGGTAGTTGGAATTTAAGAACCAATCAAGTTATCCTTACGAAGATATTATTTTAAATATGTGCTACTGTTCCTTACGTTCAATCTACTATAAATTACTGTAAAGTATTGAGGAAGTCTAAATGGTGATACGGACAAATCAAATCTTTAACTTGTTTCTAAAATCTGAGACAGTTTCACTACATAAGTTGAAATAGCTAAGTAAAATAGCCGTTCTATTAATGTATGAATAACAATTAGAAAATATTTTGCATTCGTAATCAGTGACGCAGTTAATAGAATCGATAGACAACGGTTAGAGCAATAATGCATTCCTTAAAATAGTACTTTTAATTAATCATACAGAATGCTATTAAGAAGCATTTTTGTGGTTATTAGTTAATGACATTAAGATTGAAGATAAACTGAGCAATTACGAGTAGGTTTTTTAAAATCTTTAAGGCAATGAAAAAAACTTAAGAAAACATTAAGTAAGACAATAATATTGTCCACTATGATACTGCTGGAAAATAGTTTCGATAATTTAATCGAAACTAAAGACCATCTCCTAAAGTACTCATTAATTGTTAGAAGGGACATAATCCCATTCTACAGAGCAGAAGAGCATTTAGATTAACATTGTAAAATGATATTTAATTTAGTTCATAAAAGTTAAACAACTTGATATAAACAACTGATCGAAACTGTGAATAAAAGTTAATATTACAAAGATGAGATGATTTTCTTAATCGTCATGGCATTTGAATTATTTTATTTATTTCAATCGTTATTGATTGGATGTTTTTACGTGACATTTAGAAGCAATATTAGTACCGTTGGAGGTGAACTTCATAATTTTGAACTTAAGACTAATAGAGATACCTGAGGTAGACTAATTTTCACCTCCTAAATTCCTCAAAACATCAACACTTGAACTTCGTGCCTCACAAGATTTAACGTTTATTATTCCCAATATATGTTTATATATATACACCTATCGTATATTAGCACTAATGAGTGTTTGAGTCCGATTCATCTATGAAGATGGGTATGAATCAAACACACAACTCTCAATGGTAATAACTTCACACCCAAGCTGAGTACCATGAATGTCAGGAACTGATGCTTTTATGTATTTCAAATTTGAAATACAAGAAACGAGAATTTGTCGAAAATAAAGGCTTTTAATTTGGTGAAATGAAAGCAAACGAAACTTTTCAGTCTATTTTTAGAATATTAACGATACGGATTTTAAATATTTTAAAACCATGTCATTGCAAGAAAATGATTTTTTGCATGGTTCAATTGCATTATATTACGGAAAATGATATGGTTTACAACGTTTTATTATTATTTTTTGAGTGATTTAAAATATTATTCATTATTTAAGGAAAGAAGTTATTTTAAATTATTGTCTCTTTCCAAAATTTAAATACGTAAAAAATAAAGCCAGATGAATTTTAAAGAAAAAAAAAATATGTGTATATTTTCTAAGAAGTTACTCAGATTCACACATATTTGGAGAAATTTTAAAATATACTTTATTTCACAAGGTAAGCAATCAAGATTTTATTTTCTCTTTGGGTACACTATTTCAAACATTTCTTATAAATGTTGCACGTGATCACTTCTACACCAATCCACAAAATTCCCGCACGAGCTAAGAAAAGAGTAACCTTCAATAAATCACACTGGCAATTTGCGAAAGTTGAAAGTTTCTGCTGCTACCCTTGTCCACATGTATTGTAGAAGCTTAGAAAAAAATAACAGATTTTTGAAGGATCATTTGTGGAGAAAAAGTTTATATCTAGATCCTTATCAAAGGTTGCTCGGAGTATTTCAAGAGTTGAGCTAAAAGATAAAGGGTTGTTTTTTCCATTCTTCTACCCTGGGATCAATAAAAGAAATTTATCGAAAAGTAAGCAATTTATTGTTTTATTTGTTTTTCCAGTAATTTTTTATATAAAAGAGGATTGAAAACAATTATAGAATCATAGGTACATTATTCTTAACAGTTAATTGTTCCTTTCTTACTTATAAATATTCTCTGATTTATAATACATATTATATATCACAACTGATATTTTATAAACTAGTGTAAATATTGAAAATTTATTATAACTCGTATTTTTGAATACACACAGATTTTTTTGCATTTTTAATAAAATTAATTTTCATTACTTTTTTTTAAATTTGCTTTGCAATCTTGGTTTTTATATTTTCTTTTGGGAAATAATCAAATTTTGTAAGATTCTCACGGTTTTTCCAGTCATGTAATCCTTTGAACAACATTGTAATGTTATTTGATTGGAGAACTCTGTCTGTTAAAAATTCCTTGATTTATGCAACTTAGAAGAGAAGAGAAGTGAATAGGAAATTATCATACAGAGAGACTGGGTGTATTAGAGAGAGATTAAAGGAGTTGGAGGATGTAAGGAGAGTGGTGAGCACACCATATAGATGTATGAAAGTGCAAAGTTATCTTCTAAGAGTATATTCCTGATTTGGATCCAATCACCAGAAGTCTGTTGGAATCAGATCCAGTATTCTCTACTCTACTGTTTGCTGTTATTAAGATACGGGTATTTCCAACGCATAACGCTCTCTTAAAATACAAAGAAATAAGATTGAAAATTCTAGGAGCGCGTTAGATGCCGGATATAAAAACGATAGACTTAAGAATGAGGAAAAGATGAGCATTAAAATATTTGATTTCTTCATATACCTAAATACCATTTACTTGAGAGTACCGGGATAAGTAAGGAATTCTGGAATACCATACCTAAGATTCTTCGTTTTTCTGAAAATTCATATCAGAAAAACTAGGAGCAAGTATATTCATACTGCAAAACAAATATCTTCATCTTATTAGTTGAGCTTAAAGTTTTTGTGTGCCTACTTAGTTATGATACTTGAAACATTTTACAGGATCATAAAAGTAATTTTTGTGTCAAAAATAGTTTTATTTCCTCTTAGTTGAATATGGTTTGTGAGGTATATTTAAATTTAGAAACCATTTTAAAGAATAGTAATGCACAATATGGTTTCAAGTTCTTTATGCTTCTATAAATGGTATTTATATATATATAATAAAGCAAAAGTATTTTTTTTCTTTAAGTAATACCTAAATTTTAAGAAGTAATTTTATATATGAAAAAGAGAAGAAAAATTAAAATTTCCGAAATTATAAAGTTCTGTAATTTTTCCTAGGAAAATATACAGAAATACTGAAAATGTTTTTTACCATTTGTTTAGCATAATTTTGTACATGAGGAGTAATATATTTTGTATATTTAGGCAATATTATTTTTAAAAATGGTGCTTAAAGGTAAATATATCTGAAAAATCATATCCATATTCAACTCAAATGGAAAGAAAACCCTTTTGACTAGAAAAAGCACTTTAGTAGTTCAATAAAATGATTAAAATATCATTAATGCGCACACACAAAACCTGAGATGTACGAATGACTTTAAAAAATAAATATCACGATAATGAAAGTCTTAAATTCAGAATTTTATTTTCCTCCGCATGTGTCCTTGTACCTTAAAATCAATGGCATATCTTAAAAACTTTAAAAATGTCATTATGAGGTAACTAGAAAAAGTTCATCATATTCGTATTCCATGATATCTTCAGGCATATCTTTGTTGCAGCATGATTTACATTTTCTTTCACAAATTGAATGACTTTGCATTTGAAACTAGTACTATTTCGTTTGGTAGGAATTATCAAAAGGATCACTACATCAACTATATTTCAACAAATGCAAATGCGATTTACTAAGACCTTCAATGTTCACTTCAAAATCACTTCTTTAAATGAATAGGTTGGAAATGCATTTTTACCACGAATTGTGTCGCCATTTCTCGAAAATCTAGAATAACATTAGTGACATATCTGCATTGAATACAGTTCACCATTTTTCCTAACATTATTTCCTGCCTCAAGAAACCTTCTCCCCACCACACACACAAATATTGTTCCGCTTATCGCTTGTCAACTCAATATACTATCTTTCGAAAGCTTGTGAAATTCCTTAGAATAAATGACTTCAAAAGATAAGAGCATCGCTCTCGTACATTTCAAGTTTCTTCTGAAAGAAAAGGGTGCGCGTTCCACGGCAAATATACCTAAATAATAAAAGATGTAATTTTAAATTATATGTACGCGTTAAATACATATTGTAAATAAAATTTTCAATTATAATTTTTGATCAAGGACGCAATTAAGTAAAAGCTCCCTATTCATAATACAAATTGTTGATCGATTATTTAAAACTAAAATTTAGTTTTAAATAATCGATCAACAATTGATTGTCTTGGTTGATTGTTCGATCAACATAAGATTGTCTTGGTTGACTGTTTATTGACTGTGATTATTTATTGCGTCTATATTGCTCTTAATTTTAAAATGAAGCATGTACATTACAAATTGGTTTCTAATAATTATTTCCTCTCTTTTTTAATGAATGGATTTCATAATTTTTCTTTCTAATATAATTATTAAACATTCCAATGAATTGAAAACATTTTGTTTTCATTGCATAACTCTTAAGAGTTTGAGGTGCTTATTATAATTTTTAGTTTACATTTACAACAAAATAATTAAAAAAATAATGCAAGGTTTAATTTGCGCTAATAATTATATAATCCAAAAAATTTGTGCGTAATGAGTATTCTGTAACCTTAAATATACTATAAATCAAATGAAGCAATTCTTCCGGAATTTAGAACGAAAAAATCAAGTTCTTCGAAAGTATATGCAAGTCATACATATATGTTTAACGACTATGTTTGTTTTGAACAAAAATTACAGTTAAGTAAATGTGAATAAAAACTTAATACCATTAATGGTGTGCGAATGAAAAAAAATGACTTATTGAAAAAATACAGTAAAAAACAATCAAAGAAGAAGTGAGGTGAAATACAAAACATATACGCTTGAGCGAGAAGGAAATTAAGCGTAACATCTTGAATACCAAAACACAATGCTAAATCTTTTTTTTTTCAAGCAGGGTTCAAGTTTATTTAAATGATTTATCGGAAGTAAACTATTTGTTTTTTCTGTGAGGCAACATTTTTTCCCCCTCTTTTTTTTTTTTTTTTTTTTACTAAAACAGTGAAAAATGAATACTTTTTGTAGCTGAAATTTTTTAGACAATTAAGGACCATCGAACTTTATTACTAAGATAAGCATTATTCTTTTCTTTAAATCCTCGGTGCATTCAAACATGGTCATTTTCCGCACATTAGAATTAACACAAGTGACAGTGAATTTTGATTTCATTGCACGGGAATGAGTTGAATCTGTTTCAGTTTCTTCAAAGATTTATTAATGTACTCTCATGTGTAAAAATAAACAAAAAAAATCTGTTAAAAAATTACCACTAGTTAATTTTTAGTTGCTGAGTAGGAAAGTTAAAATTCTTACTCAATGCTCATCAAATGGAAATGAACTATTAATAATTATTAGCTATATTTTTTTTTTCAAAATGCACAGCTAAAACTAAATTATAAATCCTGATGTCTGAATTGCATTGCATGTGTAATCAAGACATTTCATTTTTTTTAGAGCATTGTTCGCTAGTTTACGATTACGATTACTTATTCGTAACATTTCATGGAAGGTTCAGCAATTATCACTATAATTACAAGCTCATTTCATCAAACTTTTTTTTAAAAAAATGATTTAAGCATAATAAATAAAATACGTTTCCAGATGTCTCATTTTTTCCCTCCAACTAATATTAGAGTGTTTGCTAAGACTCTATTTTATTTGAGAAACTCTGCTTGTTAATGAACCGTGATTCATATAAATTAGAATACATACACATATAAAATGTGTGTATATACATTTAATATATATATATATATTATTTACATCTGTTGATGTTGATTTGTTTGGTTTCAATAAGCCGTAGTTTGAAGTAACCAGCAAGTATGTAGAAGTTCAATCTAATTTTTCTACAAAAGGTCTACTAACACTGGGAGAAATACATATATCTAGATGATGATTATGTAGAGAATAAATATGAAGAATAAAAAAAAATGAACATTAAATTTTTATCTCAATTATTTTAGTACTAATTAAAGCTTTATGATAAAGCATGTTACTTCAATCTACGGATTCTTAAGACCAAATACAGTTGCAATTTACAACATTATTTAACATTAGTAGCTTTAATTTACAACGTTAAGTACATGAGGGTTAATTAATTTGCAGAATAAATTTTATCCAGATATATACGTAGGTAATTTCTTAGTAATAAAGTAGTTCATACGATAATACTTCATATATACAGGGGTTGGACAAAAATATGGAAACACCTCTTAAAAAACATGTTTCTTTGCTTAATATGGTGTAGGAAACCCGTTGGCATCCAAAACAGCTTGCAGTCTTCTCGGAATGGATAAATACAGTTCCTGTATGTGTGCCAAGGGAATATTATACCATTCTTCCTGCAAAACGGTGGCAAGTTCAGATAACGATGTTGGCTGTGGATAACGAGAACGCACTTTCCGTTCCAATGTAGTCCACAAAGGTTCAATAATATTCAGGTCTGGTGACTGTAGTGGCCAGGGGAGATGGGACAAATCCTCCTCGTGCTCAGAAAACCAGTCCTGGACAATGTGAGCTGTGTGAACAGGGGCTTTGTCGTCTTGGAAGACACCATCACCATCGGGGAACAAAGTTTGTACCATGGGATGAACTTGATCTGCCAAAATGTTCACATAAGTCTTGGCAGTCATGTGCCCTGACACAGTTATCATGGGGCCAGCAGAGAACCACGATATGGCTGCCCAAGCCATAACAGAATCCCCGCCATGTTTCACTCTTGGCAACAAGCAGTCTGTATTATAGGCTTGAGATGGCGTTCTCCAGACGTAAACTCGGCCAGAAGTGGGAAACAATGTGAAAGAAGACTCGTCAGACCATATTACACGCTTCCACTGCCCTATAGTCCAGGCTTTATGACTTAAACACCACCTTTTCCTGTTACGGGCATTAGCATCACTGATGAGTGGCTTCTCAATTGCAGCACGGCCAGAAATTCCCTGTTTATGAAGCTCCCTTCTAATTGTTTTGGTACTCTCAGGGTTCTGTAACACAACATTCATTTCAGCAGTAACTTTTGCAGCTGTGGTCTTCTTATTTTTCGTCACAATTGCTCTTAATGATCGTCTGTCACAATCACTCAGCATACACTTTCGTCCGCGCTGTGATTTAGCAGATGATGTTTTTCCGCTTTTCAAATATGCAGAATAAATCTTCGATACAGTACCTCTTGAAACACTAAACACCTCGGCTACCTTGCTTACGGAAGCACCTACCATACGTGCTCCAACAATTTGCCCACGTTCGAAGTCTGTTAACTCTGACATAATCCAATGACAACCTCACATAACAGTACTCCGACAACAACTGAACTGTTTAGCACATTTACGAAGTTGTATAGGTGGCGTTAGTAGTCAAAAACGAAAGCGCCACCTACATATTTCATTAAAATCAATCTTTCTTTTCAAACATGCATTTTACAAGGTGTTTCCATATTTTTGTCCACCCCCTGTATGTATACGTGTATGTACTGAAGTGTAGTTAATAAAATTAACCAAATATCATTTATTAATTTATTCATTTATTGGGTTTTAATGTTGGGCTAGGAGAAGACAGAAAGATCAGAAGATTTGAAGATCAACATTTGACCTTCACTTACACTGAGAAGAATGAGATACGACTTCGCATTTTGCGTTAAATGGTAATTTGAGTGCAAATATTAAATCGTATCCAGTTTTCAAATTTTAGTACTGACTCGGATGCTGTTAGTCAGTTGTAAGTAATTAAAAATGTTAATACGAACTTAAAGTACTGATGCGTGAAGGTTTCTGCTCTACATTTTTCATATTCATATTAAATTTTAGTTATTCTTAAGAGAATTTTGAAATTAAATTGAAGATTCGGCTTTCTGTCTAGTTGACTATTTACTTGATGATTAAAGTTTTAGTGAAATTAAAGGAGAAAAATCTTAATTAGGAAGCTGGAATGTAACTAAAGTAGAACCCACACTTTTTTCTCATGGTTTTTAATTTTCGTTAGTTATTTAATTTTGTTTAATTTACAACTATGTTTTTACAATCGTACAATTGTTTTATGAATCCATCAATTTGACTGATATTGATTTGAATGAACCTCGCACTAGAAGGAAAACGATGGTCATAGGAGAAGGAGTGGACATCCTTATTTTGAACAACAGTTGGGTGATGAAGACGATATTAAAATTAGTAAATCACTCTCCTAAAGTGCACCACACAAATACCATGAGATTGAATCGTTAACAATCTCACACAATGGTCGTTGAAGCGTGTGATGAATATTCTTACTTATAAAATTGAACATAATAATCAGCGAATCATCACATAATAATCAGCGAAAAATAACACCAGTTATTCATCAAAAACATAAATCTTCACTTAAGAAAACAATAACAGCAGATTTATAATCGGTAAGAAGAAGATACCATTTCAAGTTGAACAGTTTGTCGAGAGTTTGAAAGATTGTTACAAAGAGCAAATCTCTCATTACTTACCACAATGGCAAAACAACATCTATAGTGGTAAGAAATGTATCAAAACTAGAGAACCGTAATGACTTAAAAAATTCCTTCTTCAATGCGTATCTCATCATAGGAAGAATTTATGTTTGGAAGTTTCGCGTACGGCTTATGTTTGGAAGCATTCCAATTGACAACTTGGTTTCAAATGAAAAGCATAGAAGACATTCTTTGAAAGTGTTTGGTGCTGTTTTTATGCATTCTTTAGAAAAAATAGTTATTCTGAAAGATCGAACAATAGACTAATGGTATTCGAAAGTACTGACGGATCACATTCACTGAATGATACAAATAATTTTCCTTGTTGGCTGTCCTTTGTTCCTGAAGCATAAATGTTCCCATTCGCAAATCGCAATACATCTCAAGTTGTTCAAACCTATTATGGTTATGAATGAGTCCAACTCGCCTTCAAATAGCGGATCATAATGCGTTCAGATGAGTTCAGCTTGTATGAAGATTGCAGTAAAGAATTATAAAGGAACTATTCACCTCCATTAAAAACTTAAAAGGAACAACTCAACCCATTAACAACTTGAAAGGAAAAACTCAATTCCATTAAGAATATGAAAGGAACAACTCAACTCCTCTCTACTTTGGAAGAGATTAGAATAGAAGGATGCCGCCATTATTTGAGTGTCATGAAGATCAGTATATGATAACTTAGTTAGATTTTTGATTATTATATATATTTGTACAATGCGTTGTATTAAAATATAACTAAAGTATGGAAGCTGAAAAATAAACGGACTTTTTATTTGTTTTAAAGCCATTCTCACTACCTTTTAACTTCTCGTCCAAATATTGAAATTGCTTACTAATTCCGACCAAAATGGTTCCGGCCAAGCCTTACTCGCATGTTGAAACGTTTCACGAACGCGTGATGACGAGCTGAATTCTTACGCTTAGATTATCACTCATTGCTTTCGTCATAGATAATACCTTCTTGCCAGATTTTAACTATTTGATGGTAGTACGGGTACCATGAAATGTTTTGCATAATGAGAGAAAATGCTCTCGTTTTAGATATGTCTTATATATGTGTGTATAATTAGCCAGTTACTGAAATGCTATGAAAGTAAAAGAATTATTTAATTCTGAAGATGAATATGTGAAATTTCATATTTTTATACTGTATCCCACACAAAAAGTATTTTAGGTAAATATAATATTTAAATATTTCATGAATATTAAAATTAATCCTATTTATTTAGACATTTTAATTAAATATATAATGCATTTTTTTTTATTTATGATTTACTGAATTGCTTAAAAGTGTGAGTAATTACTGTGTTAAATATAGCATCAATGTTCCTCAAATAGTTTCATAAGGACTGCCATTTAAAAGCGAATTTGTTGTTTGAATTATGCTAGAAAAGGATAACATTTTCAGAAGCAACTGGGGGGGGGGGGAATGGCTGACACTTTCAGAAACCGTTTTGACTTAATACTATGCTTAATAAGACAGCAAAAATTGTTGATTCACCTAAACGTCAAACATTTCAAGAAAATAGAATACAATGAAACAGTCTTTTTGAACGTTGTTCGGAATATCTTAAAATTAAAATAAAATGATGATTTAATTCACTTTCATGAGTATCAGAATTGAAAGATATTTTACATGGAAAATGTATACATTCCGTTTTGGTAAGTCGTCCATTTTAGCAACTAAGTATAATGCAGTCTCAATAATCCAGCAGATGTCTAAACAAATCATCTCCACATTAACGATCATGCCATATTAATGGAAAATCTTCAATAATAATAACGCATTTAATTAGGAAAGCTATGCGTTAATGTATAAAATTTAAAAAATACACCCAAATAAAATGTCAAATACATGGAATTACTAAACTTGCAAAAAATTTACTGTTATATTATTGATAGTATTAATTATTATATTGGAGTAGAAGATTTAAAATAATTTTCACTGACTTGTAAGCCTATATAAAGACTCAGGTTTACTGGCAGGTGTCTAGAAAGTTGATGTTTCGGATTATAAAAGGAGTACTATATTTATGAAACTATTTTCAGAAAGCAAATGATCTTCAAATTGAGTTTCATCTCATTTTAATACAAAGGCTTTTTTTGTTGTAGACAATTATTTTGCAATTGTAAAAGCGCTTTTGAAAAGAAAAAATATATATATATATTAAAGTTTTAAGACCTATCACTTTTGTTCTTGAATTTTAAAGAAACTCTTCCGGTGAAAATTTCTACACAAATATTGTACTTAACTTTAAATTTTCATATAAAGAGAGGGAGCAATTTATGTTTTAAATTAATGTTTTAAAATAAATTTATTGCAGTGTAAACTTATGACTTGTTAAAGAGAGTTCTGACGGCTTACCATAATGAACATCCAAATTCCTAAAAATACTGAATTATATATAACCTACCTTAATACACCTTAATGTAACTTTATTTGATTCTTATTTATAATCCCTTAATATATCTTAGGATTGAAACTTTCGAAAACTATAAAGCTAAAATACTTTTTTTGTACCAAAGGTGTAAATGCATCGTCAGAAACATCTTTTCTCATTAGAGAGACAGATAAATGGATTTAAAAAAAGCGCTCGAGAGTTTCTTGGTTTTTCGTTCGGTTGTATCCAGGTGTTCTTCGGCCCAGGGATTAATTTGATTGTCTTACTGAGCTAGAAAGTAACATTTAGCGAAACACCCTTACTCCTTCCTTAATCCATCCCATCCTATTTTGTCCTTGCCATGTTAACTTAATTCCTTACTCCTATTCGGTTCAATGTGTAGGAAGATTCTTTTTTATCTTGTTTTTGCTTCTAGAGGTCCAAGAAATACAATATTTACTGAGGTCATACTGTTACACTCACTTAATTAGAGTTCATATAATACTCACCGAATGTTCTCATTTCAAAATATAGAATGCTAATCTAAATTTGAAAATCACAGAAATTTAGTACTATGTAAAAAATATGTGGACTACAAAAACTTATTCAAAAATAATTTGACAACACTTGAACGTATAATATAGTATTGATTTTAGTGTCGTATTTTACTCCCAGTGAACTACCGCTTTTAAATATTTACAGCTCTCTCGATTTATTCGAAACTATCTAGTAAATAGTTCTGAAATAATAGAATAATAACTTTGAGCGTGTAAAACAAAAATGAATATGCTTAATAATTTTCCAAATATTTAAATATAAATAACATATTTCTGATTTAAAATGTCTAGATATATGGTTTCACTCAAAAATACTTCAATTTAAAATTTACACTCAAAAATAAAAGTGAGCTAATATACCATTCTTAATTGAAATATTTAATATTAGTCATTTATTAACAAAACATCGAGAAAATTTAGCCAAATTATCTAGCTGCAAAGGCTTATGACTGGCTTCCGATAGAGCCGTTTTATTAATTTTTAACTGCAGTTTGAAACATAATTTTTAGCATTACTTAAAATGGCCTAAGAATTCTGCTGGTTTCTTCTTTAGATTCAGTCCTCAATATAATTATTTAAGCCTTATCATTCACGAAATAAGAAAGTCCCATCAGCTTTTCTAAACTGTAAAAGTGCTCCATATCCTGTAGTATCAAAGATATATTCATAATTTAATTATTTATGAATCAAATTACACTCATCAGAAAAGAGGATATATATAAATTGCACAAATGGCATTAAAACAATCGTTTCTAAATATCGTTTAGAAAATATCTCAACAGTAAAATAGATTTTCCTGTCTGGGAATGGATGTGTGGCAGTCCATTGTCATTCTAAATGAAATAAACAATGATATGATTTAACATTTTAGCAATTGGTTCAGTATTTAATTATTTTTTGGCTCAGTTCTTTGAGCCACAGCATGAAGCTCATGTCTGTGTAGCCGAAAAGATACCCAGTTTAAACCTGATACCGAAACAATCAAGGTCGAGTTTAGTTTAGTTTTTATTAACGTCGCACTAGAAGCAACACGAGGGCTATAGGCGACGGACCTCGTAAATTTGAACCTCGATCAAACAATCAAGGTCGAATGTCGGCAACGAAGTTGTTCGAAACGGTCTCGGGAAGACTTAGCATGATTTTATAGCTAAAAGTAACACCCACACACATTCCTTGTACGCATGGATATGTTGCAAAGAAGAGATATTCATTTCTGCGTAACAATGTTAATAAAAACTTAAAAAGACAATATATTGTACCACTTTTTCAGCTTTTATAAGAATAAAATGTAATACGAAATTCAAAGGAAAATTTTTAATTTTATCAAAATTTTCTGAATATCCCCTGCAAGAGAAAGTTTTTTCTTTAAATTATTATGAATCATCGTTAAAACTTATCGTAAGTTTTAATCTTCTCGAAACCAAAACTCGAGTTTTCAATCTTAAGTATACATTGTTATTTTGTATAATTAGGTACTTGAAACATCCCTATTATAATGCTTTTAATTTAAGATAAAATGCTTTTGTCTCTTTACAAAGATTCAAATCTCTTAATAGTCTGCATGGATCAATTCCAATGCAATTCGATGAAACGGAATACTTAAAAGCTTTAAGAGTATCAGAATACATTAAAGTAATTTCTTAATTATCATTGATTGCTGTACTTAGCAAAATACCATTCTAAAATAATGTATGATATATACTTTTCAATATAATTGAACATTAAAATTCGGTTTGGCCATTCCAATATTCATTTATTAGTATTTTCTTCATTATAAAATAACTTTTATAAATGGGTTCAAATAAAATAGTTACTTTTATATTAATATGATGTTTCAGTAAAATCTTCAAAATTTAACGTGGGTTTTAATCAAAGCTACATTTTAAATATTCAGCGTAATTATTAGGGACAAAAAATTAAAAATATTATTTTAAAATAAAAAAAATTAGCAGAGAGAAAAAGAGAAATTATTAAATTAATATCTCTATTTAATGTTTCTCTGGACTAGAGTCTAACCCTAAATCATATCAAACGAATAAAATAAGAATTCAATGTTGCCTAATTGCGAATATAAATACAACAAAGTTTCTTTATTTCTGTAAATAATGGTGCATTAAAAGTGAACATCAATAAAAATTTTGATTTTATTTACCAAAATGGATATTTGAAGGTTACATCAAAAATGTATTACTCACCTAGGAAGCCAAAACGAATAACAAATGGATGAGAAACAAATAGGAACGTCTGTTAAAACAGTGGGTTTATTTCACAGCTTATCTATTGCTACGCCACTTGACACAGAATTCTGTAACCAAACAGTCATGAAGATAAATGTATCAGTGTATTGCTAGGTTTTGTAAGAGTTGCGCACGGCCGTCGTCCTACCTGAGAGAAGCTACAATTGAAGGGGAATGATTGTCGGAGCACGTTTCTTTGGAGGATCCAAGACGGAAGCTGCAAATATAGTAGGCTGTGCATGAAACACGGTATCAACTGTAACGATAAAATTCGTGGAAATAATCTGAAGCTTTCTCGTATCTTTGAATTAATTACTTATCTTAAAACTATAAATTTACAGATTAATCACATTTTGTTATTATTAAAATGTGTTAAAGAATAAACATTTATCATAGATGAGAATAAAGTAGAATTCATAACAATATTACTCAATGAAAAGAACTTCACATGTGGTGCATTCGTTAAGTTCAGTTGAAATTGACATACTTCATTAACTCATACAGAGTTACCTCATAGAGATGATACATAGTGCTCCGACTTAGATGCTTATTTTTGTATTATTACATTGTGTTAGTTAAATAAATAATATGTTTAAGTATGGATGTATGTGTGTCGTGAAATGTGGATAGTATTTGTTTCGATGAACTTAAATGAGTGTCTATGCATATCTTGGCAATCTATATTTTTTCTTCAAATCCGCCGCTAGGAGGGGTGTAAGGATACCACAAAGATAAAGGAAGCGTCCTTTCTTCCAAAATGAAGCGATAACATTCTTGAACATAAAGTGTACAATGATCCATTTTGGACCTTTAGAATGTTAATTCAAAAAAATTAAGAAGGACTATCCAAAATCACCCCCGCTGCTTCATTATCATGGAAGCCCTTCTCTTGTGAGGATCCGTATCTAAAGACCGTAATAATATATAAACGGAGGTCAAAAGTCCAAGCTGATATATCAAGATAGATGGCAGTAGAAAGGCATAGTGACCGAAAAACTCGAGTGATGGTTGGTCGGTAACAAATGTCTTATCAGACATCGGCATTACCTCACGTCCACGAATTTCAACTTCAGAAGGATTTTGGCTGAGTGGCAATCTTTTAATTCCTCAAGGTGCAATATGAATTACATGAGAGGATATCTAGCTGCTACTTACAATAATAATCGAAGTAATTTAAATAAAATAGATTATATTTCCAATAAGATAAATTATTTGTTGCACTTACTTTTTTTTAATCCAAATATAGCACAATAGTACACTAAAACAAGCATAACAGTTGCTACAATATCCGTTTACACGATGGCTCCAGTAGCCTCGTCATCAAAGTCATCATCTCGTGTTCGACTTCGTTTCCATCGAATAGTGTATTCGTGCACTGATGACACTAAAGACCGGTCATGTAAAGGGAGTAATGCATATTAATTCATTTGGAAGTTATAAGTCTTCTCATGGCGTAGCGTGGAGCTTTTGAAAGGAAGTTGCCTAATCCTGTGTCATCATCTTCATTTAACCAAAGTTCAAACTGACAAAGCCCCTTGTGTTGCATCTCACTGTGACGTTAATAAACAATCATAGTCAAAGTCTGCATACACGATGTTCTATTTTAACGCTTAGGAGACCTCTAATTACCTACAAGATTTAATCTATACTAGATTCTCTTCAAATCATGCTTCTTCAAACCCACGGTACAATACATTTCCTAAATATTGAGAACATGAATTTTGTATTGGTTACTGGCCAATATAACCTGGAGAGAAAAGGGCAATTGCGTCGAGTGCGAAAATATATGTGTTCAAAGGAAATCAAAGTTCTATAAGGTCATGTCTTGACCATAAAGTTCGTAAACAACAGAAATTTCCCTAGACAATTCGTATGAGTCCAACAGCTTTCAATGTCCAGGTGTAAAGATTACAGATTACCATTAATGAAATTATTAGAGCTATAACGCTATATTTGCTGTAACGTGATTCTAATTAGGTAGAGATCCCCGATATTGTGCCCCACAACTGTGGCTGAAAATAATAGAGCTTGATGGCTACGTATTTACTTATGTTCTATATTGACATGATCTGGGTTCAATTGTTCTCTTGAGTAAGAGGATACTAAGTGATCATTATCAAAGCATTTTGGCCAATGCATTTCATCGTTTGTCCTAAACGGTAACCGCTCTTTCAAGGCGATAATAATTGTAATTGTAGTGATAGATGTACTCCAGAGGGCTTAAAGACCCTGATGATGAAATATATTATCTGATTTCGTCTTCTCAATTCCTTGTGCTGATTTGGTCTTTTAAACGAAATTGAAATTTTTTTGAAGGTATTTGAAATCCAAATTTCCAGCTCGAAACCCACCGTTGCTCAAAATTTTGGAATTACAGACAGTTCTACTGGTAGAATGACTTCAAATTTCTTTAATGTTGTACATGACCTCTGTTTCTTCTATACCACGCCGCATGCTATTCGTAATGCATATAAACGGGGATCCAACCTTCTATTAATATATATTTTTCCTTATTTCGCAGGTTTTCCAATAATTTTTTCACCTAAGCTTAACTGTGCTTTTGTATTATTCTTTAAAGATCCAACACTATGAAACGTTAGTGGCGGAATAGCTTACTGATAATGGTCGCGAACTTGCGGCCGGCGTTGTTTTCATCAAGTAGTGTTTTCGATCCCTGATGGTTGATGACTTTAAAGACCAGCCACATGCATGGTTTGATGCATGTTAAGTCTTTTGAGGCTGCAAGTCGTAATTTTGCGGTGATGTGAACATTCAGAAAAATGTAGGTTGTGTCACTTCCAATCGTGGTCGTAGTTCCAGTTTGCAGGCATTGGCGAAGTTCATCGTCAGTATCTTTAAAGTTGTTTCTAAGTACGATATTTATATACATTCAAAGAATCAACTCACTCTTACGATGTGTGAATTGTTTAGAAGCATTCTAAAAACAGAGTTTTTCTAAACATTCCTACATTCAATAAATTTTTAATCTAATTGTTTTCTTTTTTAAATCCAGGAATAGTAATTGAACATCATTGTTTCCTAAATATCCATCCTTGAGTTCTGAAATGTTCAATTACTTCTGAAAACTTTGGTGAAATCATGTGTTCCTTTTCAAAGCACACATTTGTAAGACTGAAAGAAATGCACTATTAGTTTTATCATGGAATATTTTATTTTCTAGGAAAATAATTGGCAAAAAACTTCAGTTTGATTTAATCCTTCCGATACCAAAAGAAACGATGTCAGCATTTTTCTTTTCTCAAAGAAAAGACAAGTAGGTTTTTTTCCTTACTCATCGACTTATACGAAATTTTTTTTGACGGGTTTCATGAGTGGAAAATAGAAAGATAAATGATCCTGCTTGTTCTTCCAAAACTCTACCAAAGGATTTACTGATCCTTGTCTTATGACAGATCCAATAACTTTTTTCCTTTTTAAAACGTAACGAAAAGATATCAAATTCCAGTTGTGCAGTGTTTTATTTACTTTTTCCCGCTAACAGAAACTTTTCACTTACAAACGAATATATTTTCCCCCGTATTTTATTATCTCGTATCACTCATCTTTAGGACGTTAATTTCGATGATATAATGATCTCTAGTCAACGGGTCTGTGAAAATAAACAGACCACGATGTAATTCACCAAATGGTTTCTGTCTGGTCATTATTTTAAACAAAAAAGGATAATAATTTCTTTTATGGATGATGTTCATAGGAAAAGTTGCAATCTGCTTGACTCAAATTTTTTCAGCATTGCCTCTTAAATATGAAAACACATAGTCCTTGATACAGTCTCACCAACTTTAGACCACTAAAATAAGTAAATAATTTTAAAAAAATAATAAAATTATATAAAAAAAAGCAGGTTCAGTCACCCAAGATACGCTCTTTTTTTTTTTATAATAATTATTGAATTATTCAGTTAAATATAAGAATTAAAGTAAACAATAAAACATTGTGAAATGGACAATAATAAACTTTCCCGATATTAAAATTAAAGGAAAGGTTAAATTATTTAATTGAATATATTTAAGCTAAATGTAATTAAAATTAAAGCAAATGATTAATTTTTAATTTGTGTATTATATCAGCTACATATAATTAAAATTAAAGCAAACGATCAACTATTAAATTGAATATATTTCAGCTACATGTAATGAAAATTAAAGTAAGCGATAAATTATTAAATTGAATATATTTAAGCTAAATATAATTAAAATGAAAGCAAAATTATTAAATTAAATATATTTAACCTAAATGTAATTAAAGTTAAAGCAAATGATAAAAAATTTAAACGTGATCTGGCACGCCAAAAGAGATCCACCTTGAGTGGCAATTAATAATGAATCAATTTTAAAATCATTTGACCCCTCAGCATTCCAAGAAGAAAGCCTAATTAAGAAGACATAGTTTGATATTCTCGAGGGAAAGAAATACTGCTTCACAGTTTAAAATTCTGAATAATGTTATTTATTTTCCGTCATATCTTGATTCCAGTTTACATATGATTTTTAAGGTAATAATAAATCGATAAGTAAATAAAACACTTATTTTTTATATATGTTTCACTTAAAACCAATAAAATATTTGGGAAAATATATTATGACATATTTTTGAAAACTGAGTTCATTAGTGGTAAAAGCAGGTATTAGTCATATATCACATATATTTTATTTCAATACAATAAAAAATTCTGGTGAAATTTATTATGACACATTTTTGAAAATTAAGTTCGTTACTGGTGAAAGTAGACATCAAAAATGTATGCAGAAACAAGAAAAGGCTTTTAGATGTGGTCAGGTATGAAATTTATATGGTATAGAAAACAATAACCCCTTAGGTATCTATAAATAGATCAATAATGCAATAATTATATGATTTTATGTTACATAATTTTAGGCTATAAGAATATTCAGTGCTCATAATAGAATGTCTCTTAAGTAAATAATTATAAATACATAAACTGAATTGCTTGATCTCTATGTATAATTTATTATACACCATCTGAATGTTAATAGGGTTAGAAATAAAAATCCAACTTATAATCTATTAATTAGAATAGAATTCCATCCTAATTAGAAGAGGCCTTATAAATTTCGTGCTAATAACTAAAAATCTATTCAAGATGAAATAAATAAATAAACTCTTAAAGATAGAATTACGTATTAACTTACAACGACGCTATACGAGTAAATGACATTTTTGAGTGTTGACAAATTCATCTACTTCATCTGTATAATTGTTTGACTTTGGAATGTGCAGCTTCAAAGAATGTTTGTAATTCCTAGTTGATATTTATGTTTCTGATAAAATTATATGTGCTGGAATATTGTGGATGAGCCTTATGACCTTGAATTCAGTTCAATATAACTGTCAATTCTACCAACTTTCCAACTGACGTATGTTACTATTTGCTTTCCCATTGCCAGTTAAAGAATGAACAATAATTGTTAGTTATTTTAAAAGTATCTATTGATTAACTGCTCATTATTTCTTATTAATTCATGTAGTATTATTTGTCATTTCATTTAATAAATTAGATATATCTCCAACTATTTTGACTATAGTATAAAATCATAAATAAAATAAGTATTTCCTCTTCTTTATTAGAATTTTTTAAGACCCACCACTTGTGTGTAATTTCTAAGTTTCTTAAGAAAAATAATTAATCGAAATACTTAATAATTTATTAAATGAAAATTTTAACAAATGTTTCCTTTTTCACCCTAAGAACTGCATTTAATGAAATCTGTTTTTATGATTTTTAAGTATAAATATTGTATTTACTTCAAAATATATTGTTTGATTTCAAATTTTTTTTCTCTAGAATAAGAGAATAAAATATGAGCAAAGCTTAGACTGTTCTTGAATAAAATGTGTCCGATATTCAAAATTAAATTAAAGAAACTAATTCTATTACATCAAATATTCAAAAACCAAACAACTGGGAAAATCTGTATCATTTATAGCAAGGAAAAATAAACAAATAATAAATAAGATGTATTTTCATACGTGTATATGAAAAGAGATTAATAATTTCTCATGTGCATTAAAAACATATATTTTAATTTTATAGGATATGTTTAAAATGCTTTATTTATATTAAAATTATTGCGAAGGATTTTAATGAGCCTTTTTATCAAATAAATTCTAGATTTTGTTATTGGAAAAAAATAATTTAATCAAACAATTTTTTTTTGCGAAATTCGTTAAAGAAAGCAAATAAAGATATGATTTAAATTCTGAAAATCTTGTGCAAGAAGTAATTTTATTTTTATATTTTTAGGTATCGAATCTCAGATATTCTTAGAAACATAATTGAATCTTCGGAATTCACATTCTGTGCTTCCTTTCAGGGAACGTCAGATAAGCTGAAACAAAAAGTACTTCTGTCCTTTCAAGCATTTTTCCTTTTATGAAGTTTAGATTCCTTAAAATTTTATTTTTCAAGAAGAAAAGAATAAATGTGCAGTATCAGCATTTTTTGGTATTTCTTTCTTTCTTAGAGAAGCAAGGAATTTTCAGAAAAAGAAATATTTTACATGAAAAAGTAACTAACGTACACAAAGAGGAATAAATACAGAATTGTATAAAGTTTTGGATTTCATTATCATATTGCATTTCAGATTACTACAATTCTAGTTTATTGGGGGGAAAATATTCCAGAATAGAAATAAAGTCCTAACAAAAAAGAAATATGGTAAGCTATCTGTTACCAAAAATGTATTTCTCTTACTAACATTTTTTATCCTGAGAATTTTTTCTAAAGTTCAGTATATATTGCATTCTTTTGAGTTTTGAGCTCTGATTTACGCACACACACACACACACACACAAATATATATATATATATATACATCTCTTCTAATCGATTTTTTAAGTTCTAACTTATAAATATAGATAGTGTGACCAATTTTTAATTTTCTTTTTAATGATGGGGAATTCTTCATTTCTCTCTCGACGCTATTTTGTATTATTCCTGATTTGCATGTGAACAAATTCTTTTAATTAAATTTTTAAATTATCTTATATTATTCTCGTTTTAGTTTTTTGACACATGCATAATCAATCTTTATATGTTCTACTTTTAAAATTAATCTCATACCTTACCGATAATTATTTCTTGATTTTCAAGATATTCCTCTTTTTCATTATTTTTTATTGATATCTGCATTTTACCATTCTGTTATAAAATGATTGCTGAGAGAGACGGTTGAATTCATGATATTTGTAGAATCATTCATCACAATCTGAATCTTGTGACAACCTTAATTTGCTCCATTTCATTATTTCCCCTTTGTTTTCTCTACACTTTATATTGAATTCATTTACTGTTTCCCTATATCTAAAGTTTTCATTTCTTGGAGCATTTTTTAATATTTAGTTTCAGATTTTAGTTTCAATTTTTTTTTTGCTTTTAATTTTAGTTTTTTAATATTATTTATTCTGACTTTTCTTTACATTCTGTGGAATTTTATTTTCCGCAAGAATTCTCATGTCTTTTTATTCAGGTAATTTAATTTAATGTTTCTAATTATTTTTGATTCAGTATATATATATTGATTATGATACTTTTTACTCTTCCTCTCTCTCTGTATATATATAAATGAATATGTGTGTGTATGTTTTACATATTTATTCTTCTTCGGCATAAAATAAACAGTTAAAATTTCTCATTCACTCCAGTCCCCTTGGAGCCGTTTGATTTACAGCTTTCTTCTGATAGCATTATCGTTGAGATGAGTGCTATCGGAGGCTTGTCCATGCTTCGTCAGTTAAAGGCTCTATGTGGGAATTGTATGGGAGTGAGCATGGGTAGGTGTCGCTATCTCTGTTAGTGGGTTGGCAGATTCGGCAGCTGGTGGACGAGAGTTTTCGGTGAGCCTTTGCTTGCTTGTCTTCCGTTCTCCGAGTCAAGTAAAAATACTAGCATTAGATGGGGGAAGCGATTCTGATAAATCCATAACAGCAAAGAAAGATTAATGCACCCACTGATAAATTAACGACTATTAATATTCCGGCCATGGCGCTTGCGTTAAATAGACCCTACCATCTCCACTAAGGTCTGCCACTGATTTCGATAGAAAGAAACCAAAACGAATTTCAATACAAGAGGGATGGGATGCATATCAATTGATGTAACGGATAGTAAAATAGCCTTTTGTAATTATCGTTCAGAAATTCCTTTACGTATAATCACAATGATATTGGAGGAGGAGAATGCTGTGACTCACTTCAACATCGGCAGGAAGTCCTTTATAATAACTAACTAAATGGAAAATCCCTTTTGACTTGTTGTTAACTCGTTCACTCCTAGCGTATTACATGTGATACGCTAGCGTTTGCTCTCCTGTGCTCAACGCATCACATAACATACACTCTGTGAGTGTATGCTTCTACGGCCCAACGTATCGATAGAGATACGCTTGATGAGAGTGTTTTATTTGATTTCTTAATGTTACTATACTGCGTTACAATACCTCGAAATTTATATAGATAGGTTAGTTGGAATGTTGACCTTGGTGATATGGGCTTAGATTTCACTTCTGTCTAGCATTGGGGGGGGGGGGGGGGTATTTGTTAAAAACATGTGATGCGGCTCTTTAAATGTAATGACTTGATTTAAAGGGTGCACTTGCTTTCGGTTTGCTTTTTTCTTCTTTGTTTGCTTCTTAGAAGTTCGAATGAGAATTTATGGATGTTTATGGGGGTTAGGGCTTTTGGTAACAGTAGCTCTCGGCTGTTTGTTTCATTCGGACGGATTTTATCTGTAACGATGGTCATAACGAAAAGAAATTATTTATCTGATATTGAAATTTGCGAATTAATGAATAAATCTTACAGTGATGTTAGCGAAAATAATCCAATCTGTACATAGCCATTAAATGAAAAAAAGGAAGAAAAAGATATGCCCTTTGCTAATAATCTTGCGTGAAGAATAGAAAGTTGACAAAATATGTTTGTAAGCCATTTGACGTTGTACTATGCATTGAAGAATTTTTTTTAATAAAAATTCTGTGCAAAAAATAAGATTCATTTTTTGTATCTTAATATTTCATGTAATGGTACATTATTATACCATAAAATTTATGTAACAAATATAAATATATTTTTTTTTCTTAAGAGATATGATTTTTTTTATATAATAATTTTATGTAATTTTATGTATAAAACATACAATTTTCGACTAAATCTTTTATTCTTTCGTATACATTAAGTTTAATGGATTCTAAATAATATATATAAAAACCAAAGTATTCTAATCAATAATCGATTTTAGAGGAATTTTTTTTCGTGAATTAGGCGTAATATCTAAAATCGTCTGGGCACAACGGTAAGAAGCCTCGGGCCCAGCGAAGCACTTCTTTTTTCTCCCTCCGGTAGTCAAAGGGTTAAAAGCACTATAAAAGCGATGACAAGAAGAATTTTCTTCAAACTGACTGATCGAGAGATCTAATAATCCTGTAACCACTTTCACGTTCTACCGAACTAATTTGCCAAAGGGTAGAAAATCTATCCTCAAAATTGTAGGGTAAAAACACCAGCTCCGAAGAACTAATTAAAATGAAATACGCCTTAATATACTTCGATGTATTCATGCGAAAGAATTTGAAATATTTTTCTTCATTTTTACACTTTTACCAACGCTTTTGAATATTTTCTCAATAGTTCCATAATCAGAAACCAATATAAGGAAAGGTAATATTTTTTTTTTAAGTATTTTTTTTTTTTTTAAAAAAAAAAACTTGTAGTAAGTGTAATAGAACTAAACTCATTCATTTGAAAAAGACTACTGACAACATTTCTTCACTTATAACACAAATTCACTGGAACGATATAGCATTGTGTTCTCCTGTCCACAATCGATTAAAAATTACTTTTTTTTTTTAACCTTAAATAAAATACTTCAGGGAGATTTATTATAAATTTCTCGACAATTATACTAAATGCGAGGTTTAATTCTTTCTTATAATAAGCTAATATAAACTCATTTTGAAATCATTATACGTTTCAGTAATAACTTCTGTTTCAACTTATGCTTGTGTGACCTAAGCGATGATATTCTGCCCCCTCTGAGTAATTACAATCTATTTATATTTTCTGAACTTGAGGAATGAATTTCAATTACACCAAGACGAGGCAAATTAAATGGGTTTAACTCACAAAATGGAATCTGGAGGGATTGGTTAAAAATAATTACTTGAATTCCTACGGGAACAATAGATCATATTCCACCGATACCGGTAAAGGAATTAAATCTGTGAACTGTTGGATAATTATATTGTAATGACTTCAAATTTATCACTAATTTTAAACGTGCTTCAAATATATTTCTGAAGCGAATCGCAAATTATATTTGTGAATATATTATGGAAAAAGAGAGAGAGCGTTAATTAGTATAGGGAAAATAAATTTGAATACATGTATTTTCAATTTAGATAGGTAGTGTTGCAATGTTTTTTACGAAATAAAAGCTGATCGTGGGATAATATTTCAGGCGCACATATTGAAATAACTAAGTCAAACTGATAAAGCACGAAGAATTATTTCCTTCCCTTTAATTTGAGTTTATTTTAGTGTTTGGGCCTTGCCAACAACTTAGACGATGTTTTATTTGTGCATCTTATTTCTTCTCATATTCAATGTCCTTCCTCTCTAGAGAGAGATATATGATCTAGTTAAGGTACTATTAAGTATTTTTTTGTCATTTCATAAACTGATGTCACTTCTGGTAGACCTTATATATCAATCTATGCTAATTTTATTGAAGATTAAATCGTATGTTTTGAAACACCCCTGTAGTTTTCTGAACACTAAATATCATATTAATCTCTTTCATCATTTCAGCATAATTCAACTTTCCTCCAATTTTGCCAGTCACAGACTAAGAAATGGGGATCTTCATATTTTAAGTTTTTCTTAAAAGCCCATTTTTATTTAACTAGCCAGTTGATCGGAAAAAACTTATAACTTGCCTCTTGTGAGTTTACATCCTTTCAAGCCTAATTAAAATATGTACAAAAACAAAGAGCTGCTGAAACCCAAATGCAATAAAAAAATTATTTTACGATAAAAGAAGCCGACTGCGACAGATGAAGTTAGTAGCCCTCGAAGTGTACGAAAAACCATTCTTCAATACTTAGCAAAGGAAATCCTACAATAAAAAAGTTATTAATGCAAAGAATTGCATGATTTTGCTTTTGAAATTAATAAATATATTAATCATATCCTTGTTAAATTAAAAATTACACAAAATGTATGATATTTCTAGAAATGTACAAGAGTTAACCTAGGAATTATTATGAATTTCGACACACTGATCGCAAAATTTTCACCATCATAAGCTTTAATAATTCTATGTAAGCAGAAGGTTTAAAATAATTTAGACCACTATAATTAACGATTTGTAGTTATTTGTAATACTAGATTCTCGAAGTGTAAAAAGGACTATTTGCGAACTGCTAACTGCTGGGCTTATTTTCTAATTTTATGTTTAAGTTTCCATCTTCTTTCCAACCAAATGAAATACGGTAATGTAAATTAACTAAACGTTATAAGTGGAGTGAATAGATATAACCATGTCGTCTTAAATCCATAGATTTAACTATTTTTGGAAGGGTGTTAGAGCGCTTGAGTTGCCTTACGTATCTACGTAATTTTGTTGACATTAGGATCCAAAGCTATCTGGTTGATAGTGCATTTGGAGGATTTACACGTTTCGCATTCTGGTAAACGTATTCATTGTTTATATTATAGAAGTTGTTAGTGTTCGTGATAAATGATTTGAAACCGGTGGAGAGTATTTCCCTCATTAGATAATTAATATACTCTAATTTGAAACATAATTGTCTACCCTAGTAACTTTATATCTCCTTGAACTTAAGTATAAATTTTGATTTGTGATTCGAGTAATATTTAAGAAGACAGACATGATGATTTATAGGATTATGTCGCAGAGGGAATAACAGGTCAATTGAAAAGTCCCCGGCCTACCATAGTAAAACACATATTTTTGGCAAAATTAGTTTTTTTTATTCAATATAATTCCCTTCAAGGGTGATGCACTGATTATAGCGACCCTACAACTTTTCGATACCATTTTTGTAGTACGATTTGTCATTTGCTTCAAAATAGGCCTCAGTTTCGGCGATCACCTCTTCATTCGACGAAAATTTCTTCCCAGCGAGCATTCTTTTGAGATCTGAGAACAGGAAATAGTCGCTGGGGGCCAGATCTGGAGAATACGGTGGATGAGGAAGCAATTCGAAGCCCAATTCATAGATTTTTGCCATCGTTTTCACTGACTTGTGACAGGGTGAATTGTCTTGGTGAAACAGCACTTTCTTTTTCTTCAAATGCGGCCGTTTTTCGACGATTTCGTCCTTTAAACGGTCCAATAACGCTATGTAATAGTTGCTGTTGATGGTCCTTCCCTTTTCAAGGTAGTCAATGAAAATTATTCCATGCGCATCCCAAAATACAGACGCCATAACCTTGCCA
Source organism: Nephila pilipes (assembly GCA_019974015.1). Taxonomy (NCBI): domain Eukaryota; kingdom Metazoa; phylum Arthropoda; class Arachnida; order Araneae; family Nephilidae; genus Nephila; species Nephila pilipes. Next base: position 57,387 of record BMAW01120301.1, read on the forward strand.
GCCGACTGTTGCGTTTTCCCACGCTTTGGAGCGGGTTCATCGTGTGCAGTCCACTCGGATGACTGTCGATTGGCTTCGGAGTGAAATGATGGAACCACGTTTCATCCAATGTCACATATCAACGCAAAAACTCGGGTTTATTACGCTTCATCATCTTCAAACACTGCTCCGAATCATCAACTCGTCGTTGTTTTTGGTCAAAAGTGAGCTCTTGAGGCACCCACTTTTCACAGATCTTTCTCATACCCAAATATTCGTGAATGATATGATGTACACGTTCAGTTGATATCTTTAGAGTGTCTGCTATTTCATTTAATTTCAATTTACGGTCATTCAAAATCATTTTGTGGATTTTTTTAATGTTTTCGTCGGTAACAACCTCTTTTGGGCGTCCACCATCTTCGGTGCTCATTTCACCACGTCTAAACTTAGCATACCAATCCTTGATGGTTGATTTTCCTCGAGCAGTGTCCGGAAACTCGGCATCAAACCAAGATTTTGCTTCAACTGTATTTTTTCCTTTCAAGAAGCAATATTTTTATCCATTTTTTTCACAATAACGAAAGTTGCTTCACTCAAAATGCTATAATTCACAAACTAATGATCCGTCAGCTGTCAAATTTACACACGCATCTTTTGAGGGTTAGGACTAACTAAAAACATATGGATTTAGTTCTAGTAGCTCCATCTATGTGTCAGGCCGGGGACTTTTGAATTAACCGGTTACTTATAACTTGGGCTCTAGCGTTATTTCCCCTTTCATTTACCATTTTAAAGATATTTTTATGACGCTGTTAGAATTCAAAATTCTTACCAATAAATGAAATGTGACTTATGTAGATTCGATCAGTTTTATTAAAGTGTAATGAATAGTACCGAACAAATGCATATATAAGCAGTGAAACGCATAATACAGAGTTTATAGTTCAGTGCGTAATACTTGTAAATATAGTGAACTGAAATTATCAAGTGAAACTTCAGTATTAGATCTGCATTGATTATGGATGAATCTACATTCCAGATGAATCTACATAGGGTTAGTAACTCGGACCTCAACTTCAATTTATCCAAGACCTAGAACCTTATATTTCATTTAAGAGTTAAATCAGATATATGTAGGAGAAGTTACCACATAAATAAAGTATATTAAGGATTAAATGGGAACTTTTTGTTGATCTGAATAACACAAATTGATTTTCCCATTTGAATGACTTTTTCTTCTTTTGACTTTGTAATCATGTGATTGTTTATATAAATTTAGTAATAACTGTAGAAGAAAACAATGATAGATAGTTTTTCATACTCTACTGATAACGGTACTCGAAGAAAATCGCAACTATGATTTCAAGAAAACATTTGATTTTTTTCTATAAGAGTTATGTGATATTCAGGATACCTTTATTCTTAATTCTGGAGTTACGGATTTTGTGACGTTGGGTTTTTCGTATTCTCCTCTCTACTAACCTAGGGGACTTTTATCAATTTGGATTACATAAAATTACAATTTCTTCTCAAATCAAATGAAACATTATTAGGTAAATTAGATGAAAATAGAAGATTTGTGTAGATATTTAGACATAGTGACTTATAAATGAAGTATAATTAAGGGAATATTTAGATAGAGGATGACGACTTAAAATCAGTGAGTTGTCATTTTCAAATTGAAATTTTTCTGTTACTTTGGTAAAATTGATGAGAATTCCATTAAAAGTATTAAGCTATGTTGTTACTGTTGAAGAGAGTTGTAGAATTAAGAACGAGCGAGCCGATAAAATAGATTTCTTATTTAAAACTTAAATTATGATTGTGAGTTAGGTTGAGATTCTAGAGAAAGAGACATTAGATATTTCACTGTAATAATAAGTAAAAAATATTTTTTTGCTTCAGAGTTTCCTTAATTGGAGTTTAGAAGTTTTTGACTAATATATTAGACTGGGATATGACACAAGATCTGGTCACATCCTATTTTATTTATAGGAGAATTTTGCGTACATTTATAATGCAGAATTTTCTGAAATCAACATGAATACAAAATGTATACCCCACATTAACTTTATGTTTTTGTGCCAAATTTAATTACATTTCATTAGAAAAGAAATTTAATTCTACGAACTTACAAAAGTGAATCTCTCTTAGGTCAATTAAATTACAGCCTTTTCTATTTCCACTGGACAGTGAAAATCAGATTCCAAAAGTTGTGGTACTTGGAATGTTCACGGCTTAGGAATTTTGCCCAGTGTTTAAAGGGTTAATTACATTTTCATAATTAAAGTTTATTGTGGGGTTGAAAACTGACTTTTCACACAAACTTTGAAACAGTCATTATCTAAAGTTCTTTCAAAATTCATTTAAAAATAGCTGGACTAGTTTAGGAAGAAATTATATTCATTAGACAGGGTGGGGATATTTCGAATTTGAAGGGAAGCATTTGTAGTTTCGAATTTAATAATCAAAGTTTAGAGAGAGGTCGTTTCCAGTTTCCTGCAGGAGTAAACGAGGGAGAGTTGAGGGTGCTTAATTGGAATAGTTTATATGTGGCGTTAGCTCTAAAAGAGGAATATTGGACAATAAGCAAGTTGATTAGATTTTTAAGTCAAGAATAATTATGTAGATTATAAATTGTACGTGTGAAAATGTCCTTAACAATGTCAATAAATACCAATATTTAGTTTTAGGCAAACATTTATTTATTTATTTTAAATGTAATATGTTAATGTGACTTAAAGTGGTGTATTTGATTAATTGAGATAATATATATGACAATAAATAATAATTCTAACTTCTAAAATATAGGGAATTTATCTATATTTTAGAATATTTATAATATTTTAATAGCTTTTCTAATTATGTATTGTATATACTTAAAAGAATGATTAATTTTCTGCATAATTTAAATATTCTTTAAAAGTTGCTTATGAATAATTTGTATCTATTGTTCTTTAAGCGTAAGTGATGAAGGAGCAAGAGCCAGATTTGGCTATGCTACGACGAATAAAATATGTGATCTAGAAGTTTGAGGAAATGGTACAATTTGATACTTAAGGATTAAAAATAAACAAACTGATACAAATTTGGCTGAATGAGGGGCAAAAGTAGAGAAGGATTCCTAGGATATATCGGAGGTGCGTCAGCCATGTTTAAAACAAACTGTAAACCTCATGAGAAAAGATCACTTTGGTGTCAAGGGTGAGTAATTCCCATCCTTACATGAAGAAGGTAAGCACTTGCAGCTGATTCTTTTGTTTAGCAGTTAATAAATAACTCTAAATATTACTTCGCACAATTCATAGTTGTTATTTCAGTTTATTTATGTAATAATTATTGCACATAATTCAAACTTATTTTAAAGAGCTTTTTACTATCAATATTACAATTTTATTACATTGGCTTCAAATAAACAAGAAGCATAACATTTGCAAAGTATTTTTAGAGGGACTTTTTATTCATTTAAAAACAATTCGAATTCTAAATATGTAGTGTTATCTCGCGGGCTTAAAGCCCTCCTGAAGAGGGTGTTTTTATGTAAAGGGGTGAGTATGGGATGCCATACGTTCTCCTCAGGTAGATCAGACTAATTCTCCAAACGGAGTGGACGTAAGCGAGTTGGTACTCGGAAAAATTGTGAATGGCGGGGTGATTGAGTGCTAAATGTAAACTGTACTAATCACCAAGGTAACAGACAGGAGCTGTGTTGGCTGAATAAATTAAGTTGTTATTGTTATTAAAAAATGTGTCTGATCTCATTTGAATTTTAAGTGAAAGTATTAACCTAAATAATCTACCGTAAAGAAAAAACGAAGTTATATGACCTTTGAGTTCTAAAGTAATAATAAAAGAAAAATATAGTGAATAAGAAAAGTAGTTTAGCGAAAAGGTAAAAAATAAGGAGAACCTTAAGTAAAATTAAAAGTTAAGTGAAAGTTAAAGTATATGTATTTTTGACCAGTATGCGCGTGATGATATATACATGAAAAGAAGAAAAAAGTTTTCTATAATAGTTTACCATCTGTACAGAAAACCATAATAAAGAATTTTTATCATAATGAATAATGGCAGTTTTGAGATAATAATAATTTTTGGTTTCTTCACTCGTGATTCAAATATAAAAATATATTTGAACATTTTAGAAAGTCGTAAGACTATTGAAACCCCCTTCCAAGCACCATTGACTTCAATGAAAAAATAAATATTTCCCAAAATATTTTTAAAATATTACGGTATTATAAACAATAGGGATATGTTTGCACTAATAGAAAATTAATTTCTGTATACGAAGGATTTGAACATTACAATGTCTTTAAGCATCTGAAATGTCTAAATGCTTTGTTTTATCACTGTAGAAGAAAACCAATTAAGTTGGATGGGATTATCTCTCCCACTGAAAAAAACTGATAAAGGATTTTCGAGACAGTTATCCCTGAACTATAAAGACTGAATTAGAAATAGGGATTTCATTACCAATAAAATGCCTTGTCTTGATTTTCTTACCTTGAAATTTTGAATTCTGAATCAATTTTGGAGCAAATTTTGTGGTTGTTGTGAACTTTTTCTTATCAACTCGCATACCAGTTGACAGATTTTCGACTACGTCCTTGATACCAGAGACACAAATTACAAATCACTGCCTTAAATTATAAGATGATGGTAAATGAAAATGTTGAAATAAATTATAAGTTTCTACCTTTAAACATCCGTATTACATTAATGGATATTCTCCTTTCAACAAAACGACTCATCTTGATTTTTTCACTCGTAAGTTTTCAATGCTAAACAAACAAATGTTGGGTTTTGGGTGAATTATGGACAGGAGGACATTTTTTCTGATCAGATAATATGTCACTTGACATATTTTCGATTACATCCGCGCTACTAGCGACATAAAATATGTACCACCGTATTACCTATAAGATACTGGCAGACGAAAATGATGATGTCTTAAAATTTAAGTTTCTACGCTATAAAAACATTCGTTCAAATTGAATATTCCTTTTCTAACAAAGCGCTGTTTCTTAATTTTTTTCACGCTGAAATTTTTAATGCCAATGGAATGGATTTTAAGGTTAATTTTGTGGTAGTAATGCACATTTTTTCTGACCTGCTTGCATAGCACTTGACAGATTTTTTTATTACCTCCTTGGTAATAGAAAGAAATACGCCGTGATAATTTTGTATAACGTGCATCAACTCTTAATACTTCAAGGGACTTTAATGATATTACCAATTCAGTGGTACAGAATTATATGTTGTGACTATTTAATTTCATGAAACTATATCACAAAAGAAGATTTGAAATTACGCGTGATATTCCATAAAATTCAGAATAGAAACCACAAAATTTAGAATACGAATTTCAGAAAAACGTAAGTCAGTTATAGAAAATGTAAAAAATAATGCATACGATAATAGTACTCCGAAACTAGAAAAAAAATGTTCTACATTTACAGAAAACAATTAGTTGAAATTTTTTTCTCATAGCTGTGAAAAATAAAAAATATATATATATAAGGAATATGCCCTTTGTATTCAGTATTCTAAGAACTTTAATGATTCGAAAATTTACATGCTTTCATCTACAACATTTCACATATAATATTCCATATATACACACACAAAATTCAAAAGTAGCATTTTCTTTTCCATACAGTTTTCGCTTAAAATATTCGAGTTTTTTCCAGATATATCAGTGTAACAAAATAACCAAATCCGATGGAATTTTTACGAATATTTTCCCTGCAGGTACGTACTAGGAAAAATGTTTCGAAGAGTAAATAAAAAAAACGGATGTCAATCCATATATTACTTTTACAACTTCTAGTTCCCTACATTCATTGCGCAAGGCAGCAAATTCCATCTCCGTTCCGTTATATTTGGTTTTTGCAATATTAGAATCTCAACATTTGTCAGTAGATCTACATAGGCACTTGAATATAGAAGAAACAATTTATTGATTTATGACTTTTTTCCAGACTTTTTGTACCGTATCTTTGTACCATATCTTACTTTGCCTCCTTATTTTTTATGATAAGATATTTTGATTTGTATAAGATTTCAAAACATAAGAAATTATTTTATAAACATTGAATACATTGCTGAAATTCAGAATTTTGGGTATACAAGATATGTATCCATATGAAAGGGTTACATATTGGATCAATGTGTCAGGAAATATTGTTTTGTAATCATTATTTCCAAAAGCAGAGGTGCATAGTTGTTAGGTTAAATAAAAGTCAATAATATTGAAGATGGGAATTTGATGATTTTCTTAGCATTATGTTAAAGATACACATTTTCAATATGTTCGTCATTAAGTGAAAAAAACAGAAATATAATAAGCAATCAAGTAAAATTTTGAGAATTGCCAAGAATTTCTTAAGCCATTAGAGCACTAGACCTAGTTTTAATACTAATTTTGTTGTGGAAACCAATTTTTTTCATTCTGTTACTTATTTTTAAGGGATAAGCTCTAGTACCTCAGGAAAAATAGTCAGCTGTTCAAAAAGATTATGCGGATTTTGTATAAATGCATTCCCATCAGTTTTTTTTCCCCTTATTTTGCATACATTTTTTGTTGTTTTCTTACATTTTAGGCTTATAACCTAATTTCTTTTTTTCTGTGGAGTAGCATTTTGTGTGTATATGAATTATACTTGATTCGTAGTAATTTTCTTAATAATTTTAAATAATTTAGTAATTTTCAGTAATGATCAGCAATTTAGTAAAGTTTTTTCATGTCGAGTATTTTTAGTATCTTTTATTTATGTAGAAATATTTTGGTATTTTGTAATAAATTTTAATCGCGTTTGTTATGTTTAGTTATATAGTAATTTTATGTAATTTTTATTAATTATTTTAGTGTTTAGTTAGTTATGTAGTTATTTTATGTAATTTTTATTGATTATTTTAGTGTTTAGTTAATTATGTAGTTATTTTATGTAATTTTTAAATTAACTTTTAGTACCTTTTAAATTAATTTAATAATTCTCAGGAACATCTTAGAAACAACAATGATGTTAATGACTAAAACATTTTTAGTTAATTTTAGTAATTTTTACTCGAATTTTACTAATCACAATTTTTTCATTGCTCATTTATTTATTCTCATTAATTTTTAGAGACTTATATATCGCATATAAAGGAAAAATAGGGTAAAATTAAAATTGTACAATTTTGAGAAATTTAACCAATCAAAATTGTGGAAAATATAATATTCCTAAGCTTTCCTAGAGTATACATATGTAACGAGTAATTATTTAAATATAAATAAATTTGAATTTCGAGGGAGTATCATTACTTTTTAATCATCACAAAGAAATTGTTTAGATACCTGTATAATTATATGTAGCAGTAATTTAAACTTCTATAATTGAAGTTTAAATTACAAATGATCATGCTGAATTGTCTGATTTCCAGAAGTCGTAGATTGATGTAACCCACAGTAACGTAAAGTTTAATTATTATTAGAATTTATCGTCATAGAAACCTAATTTATTTATTATTCTTCAGAATGACCGGTATAATCCCGATCCAAAAGGTATACATTTCTTTCAGCGTTTCTTGGCCTATGAAAGATAGTCACTGTTCAAATCTGCAAACTGAACAATTTTCTCCATTCTGCAGGTTATTTCAATCTACAGGTCATGCTTAGTGGTCATGGTAGTGGACTCACGACTGGCAGTTTTCGTCGATTCGTATGTTCGATTCTTGATACCACTGAAGACCCTCCGTGTAGCCGAGGTTGATGCACATTGAATCTCGTCTATGACCAAATTCTCTCTTGGCGTCTTGTGCAAGTTTGGATAGGGTTTGCCAGCCCATGAGTCGTTCTCGTCACTTGACCGAGACTCAAAATTACGAGGTCCGTCACCAATACCTCTTGTGTTGCTTCTATTGCTACATTGATAAGAACCAACCAACAACCAACTCACAATCTACAATTTCTTGAATCTAAAGAAATCAACATTCATAATTGCTCTTTGCATCATTTTGTACAGAAGGGTTATTTGATATGCAGCATATATTTTATGCAGATATCTAGGTTATTTCTAAGAAATAATTAAACCCTTAAGTTATCCCTACGTACATGAATACGAAAATTATGAGAACCTACTGAATTGTTTGTTGAATACACATTACAAAAATTTACATATAATTTAGAAAAATGAGAAATAATATTTTTTCAAAAAACAATGAGATTGATATAAGCTCAGATTTCGCCTAAGTGTATCATATTTATGTTGACAGATTGTCAAAATACTTGCAATGTAGATGAAAAGCATTATTGCCATTGTTTAAGTATAGGAAAAATTAGGAAGTTGAATTAAATTTAAGTAAAATCATTATACACACAAACACACACACACACACACATATATATATAACAAGAAAACCTGAATGTTATATTTCAAAAAAAATATCACATCGTAAACAAATTAACCATACCAATTCATAAATTATTAATGTGTAAAGAACTAAATAATTAAAGGAATAATTTAAAAAATAAAATAAAATTTATACAACTCGTATTAAAATTATTAAACGAACTGAAAGTTAAGAAATAAAAAACGAAAATCTATTAAGTAATTGAAAACTTTTAAGAGAAAGCAAAGTGACAAAAAGCAAAATTTAAAATAATGGATGTATTCCATACTTTCGAACGGAATAATTTGTTTATACTCTTATTACTGATAAATCCATTACACTTCAGTGAATTACATTATAATAAAATATGGTAACAAACCAAAAATCAGCAAATTCAGAAAATCAGCCACAGAAAAAAAATGAAGGTAAACATAGTCCAAATATTAAACAAATTTAATTAGTCTGCATATAGCAAAAATATACCTAAATAAATATCTAAAATAATTATAAAGACCATTAAGAATCTAAAAAAAAGTACTAATTAAAAAGAATCTAAAAATTTATTAATTAAACATAAAATTAGCATGCATAAATCAAAATGTAGAAAAATACCAATGCCACATCATCAAAAATAGTGTAGAAACTTTTTAAAGACAGCAACCATCAACTGAAAGTAATTAAATTCCTTACAATACACTTTAACAAATTGCAAATAAATAAAAAAAAACATTACTATAACCAAAATTTTATGAATAAGTAAAACATTGCTCATAGTTAATATGTATGCCTACCACTACTCTCCAAGAATAAATTCAGCACTATTAGTAAACAATGATTAATTGATTTAAAAGAAACCATAACAGTAAATTAAAAAAAATAAAGAAAGAAAATATTATTAAAATTGATAAACAAAACAAAAATTAAAGAAAATATATTTAAAAAATAATATTTTACGAATTTAAAATTCAATATTAATAGATAAGAATAGATAATATCAGTAATTTTTTTAAAAAAATAGTAATTTACTATGTACATATATACATTTGTTGAAGAGAGTTTAAGCAATTGATCCCTTCATCTTGGCGACCTTGGCGACAAATGGAAAGTACTCAAAAGCATTGGAAGCTAAGCGAAAAACCGAACGGGATGAAAGTAGCGGACTTTTGGTGAGTTTTCCAATGTGACGCTACGTATGGCTGGAAAGGTATAAATACTACAAGAGCTACAGCGGAACTGAGTGAGTCTAAGGGATTGGTCTGTGTATGGAATCAGTTTGTTTGCGGAGTCTGATTTGTAGACCGATTGGGGAATCGAGACGGAGTGAATTTGCTGGAGATTCGGCCTGAATTTAGCAGAACTGTTAACGAGAATCTGTCTTTGGAGGCTTTACTGAGAAGATCGATCCAGACATAGATTTAACCCTTTCGGGACGAACGTATCATATATTCATCACTCGCGATCGTCGCTCACGGCCGATCTTACCAAATACGCATCTCTTCAGAATGAATTCAAGGGCCGATCGATGTGTATATGCATATTAAGAAGGAACGTGTTCTGAACATCTCTAGAAGGCGTCCTGTGTCTATTACTTTTGAACTTAATAGTATTTTAAGATCTTGACCTTCAGTTTATTCACAGTCTAACTTAATTCAGTATTTCGATCACCAGCTGTTGTATGTGAGGGGGAGGACAGCGTAATGTAAACAAACTGAGCTTGGCTCTTTAAAGTTACGCGTAATGTATATTCGTGTTTCTTGTTTTTCGCCGAATGCATTTGTTATTTGTTTTTACTAAATATATATTTTATTACTTTCCTTTTAGAGTTTTTCTGCGAGTACTGTATGATTTTGCGTTGCTTTTAGTTGTACTTCGTTTACTTAATTTTTTTTTATATTGGAAAGCCTTGACATTCATAATTACGAGAAAACGTTTATCAGAAAAATATACTCACATGGTAGATGAGCTAATTAATGATGAGAGCGTGATTAATTTTCAAAAAGGTTTGAAAAGAATATTTCCAGTGATTTTGGTTCGGACATTTTGTCAGAGACGGACAAAACATTGACATTGAGTTTCTCAGCGCTTCGAGAATTACCACACTCGGTCTTCACTTTAAGTTTTGTTGATCCTTGTAAACAGTCTTTCTTGTATATTTTTTATCAATTTTAAAGTTTATTGCTGTATTTTGTCAGTAAGACTTCGGAATAATTTCAATAGCGCATCTAAAAATTATTTCTCACAGCAAGTACTCTATATATACATTTTTATGTAAATTAAAGGGAAAAAAATATTAAAAATGCTAATTTTAAAATATGTAACAGTTTCGATAATAATCTAAAATTTTACCAAGTATTACAACATTAGGACGAAAACTTTTTTTTGTGTGATTTTTTTTTTTCTGATGTTAAGCTTAGGGACTCAAAAACCCCCTGTTCTTGAGAGGATTCTTTTCGATTCCCCTCCGTTTCTAGGGAACGTCTTACCCCAAGGCGTGCCGAAGGGGTTAACTGTGTCGGCACTTAAAGTGAGACATGCCGGGTGAATTTGTGAAGATGCAACGTGTGTCTTCAGGGAATCGTCGGAGCCTGTGCCCTGGAAGGTCAGAATATTACTGCGGTGGCTGCCCATAGTAAGAAGCGATAAGCTGGTGAGCTTAATGTTGCTGTGTAAGACTGTGACTGTATTTAATGTGTTTTTTGTTCCTGTATCTAAGTCATTGAGTTATGTAAGTGATGTTCTTCTATTATCCTCCCAATTGTGCTATCTGTGTGTCGTAGTGAAGACTTACGAATAAAGTGTCGTTTATCATTATCCTCATAGTTGGTGTTGATTTTCACTCCACGCACATTCCCGCACAAAATAATACTTTCATAACAATAACTATATAGATATTGGTGAATCTCTAGAAGTGTTGTACTAGGAGAATTCTGATATTTCTCTTAAGTTTTCTATTATTTTGCTACTACAGAGTTTTGACTTTTTTGTGTGTTACCCGTTTTTTATTTTTGGTTTTTGGTTTTCATATATTTTTTTTAAATTTATATTTTTAATGTTATAACAATTTTAATTACTATATTTTTCATGCGGATAGTTAGGTCTATAATTCTAGACTAACCCATCATAATAGTTTAAAGCCAGGTACAACATCCAATATATTATTCTTTATTTTTTTTCTCTCAAAAATATTTATTTCTCCTACTTATTAAAATTCAAATATAACATACTTGTTTTTTCCTCTCGGTGAAAAAGAATTTACTTAAATAGTAGTTTATTAAATAACTTCGAATATTTTATAACTATATTTGGAAAAAGTTATAACAACTTGTACTGGAAAGATAAAATAAAGAACGTATATGTTTTAATTTATTTCATAAGGGAAGAGACAATTTTGTAGCAAAACACAATCGCTTTCTGAGGAAATTTTCCTTAGCTCTAAATTTTTAAGCAAAAGTAAGAAAAATACATATTTTCATAATGTTTCTATAAATATTCAGAATCATTTGAATTAAAATCATAATTAGTTCCATTGAGTCCTTAAACATATTTTTTAATTTAGGGTAAATGAATTGAAACAAATTTGTGCATGATTATAATTGATAACAACGCAATAGTTTTAAATAATTTCTCACATCATGCGATAACAATGAAATGTTTAAGAACTGTGTTGATCTCTTAAACATTCAAGTACGATCACATGGAGTGAGACATAATATTAACCTCATTCTTCTATTCGAAGTTTTTAATTTGAGAAATTAATTCTGCAACTGTTACAAATAAACCAATGTTCCGTTTGCAGTTACTGATTTCTGAAGTTGTGTGACAAACAATATATACAATAAAATTATTTAATTGCAGATAATATTTTTATGTATATGTTTATTGGATACATGATAGCTGTTGTGTACAGAAAAAAGTATCGGGTATCCCTTGGCGTCTGAGAATTATTGGATGTGATAACGGTTCCAATCTGGCGAATTAGTTTCCGTTAACCATGATAGTTTTTCTTTTGGAAAATTTCCACATACATCGCGTATTTTCTTTTCATGATTGCAATTAGTTAAATGCTGCAGATTATACTTGATTAACATCAAAGAATATATTAAACCCGTTTTTATTTTTTATTTTTAATATTGAACCTTTTATTTTCAAATTATTTATTTTTTAATGATATCTGAATGCATTGGACTCTTTCTTTGTTTTTTTTTTAATGTGTCTGAAAAGTATAATTTACATTAATCATTATTATTATTGTTAGAACTACATCTCGGAGCGAAGGGTAAAATGCATTCCTTCTAACAGCACATACAAAAAGATTTAATTTTTTTAAAAAATTTAAAGTCTGGTTTGCAATGAGTGAATGAACTTATTCATCCTTAGAGGAAATATTCTGAAACCAGTAATTTTTTTATATAAGTTTTATTGTATAACATAACTACATGTCTTATAATTTCATTAATTTATATTTTTGTTATAAAATATAAGTATTTGTCTCATTCTTTATATTCTATTACAGTCAATATAAATTTAAATAATTAGAATATTTAATAATAATTATTTATATATAATTATGATTAATAACTATT
>BMAW01120301.1:70337-83916 GCA_019974015.1 Nephila pilipes
ATTAATAACTATTACAATTGTAAATAACTAATTTTGCTATATATATAGTTATAAAGAATGAAAATTATTTACACCTGTATTTATTTATTACTTGTTATAATGTATAATTAACTACATCTTATTTCTAATTATAATTTTTTTCTTATAATTTTATATAATTATGAAATATAATTAAAAATCATTATAATTAATCAGAATTATTAATAATTATTAATCATTTTAATTATTTATTTCTAAATATTTCAATTTGTTCCATAAAACTAAGATACCTTTAACATTCTCATATAATTATACTTTTAAACCATTTATTTTTTAGTGATTTCTGTCAATTTCATTGTCAGAATCTATTTGGATTTCGTATATTCTTCATTTTTAACGTCCCTATCTCATGATTTCTTATGTGTCAGTACTTTGATGAAGTATTTTGGAACTCGCGAACTTTGTCACTGAAATTGCAAAAAGAAACCTTATACTTTGTTTTAAACGATGTTCCAACTGATATTATTGCGCAGTTTATCATAAATGCGTTTCAAAACTGTTTTAATGTAATTTATTTTTACTGGCATTCTGATACGTAATAAATGGTCTTCAAAGAGGTCATTTAAACAAACTTTTGACTCGAACCTACGATTTGGCAAAAACAACTCCGGTTGTGAGTGAACGACCATCAGACAACCGCGTCCATTTCTGCAATTCAGAATGAAAAGGAAATCGTTATGTTTCTCCTTTTTATTAAAGAAAAATTATATTTTAAATATCTATAAAAGTACCAAGATATAATCGGCACTTCTAAGAATAATAAAATATATTTCTAAGCAATATAGAAGCAGGCACAGATTTCAAAATAATACATGTAAATTAATTTGGAATGAAATATTTCAGAAGGAGAGTTGCTCAAATATTGTGTTTTGAATTATATGATCTATAAACAGGAGAACTATGCGCAGTAATTTGCTCCTCTAATAATAATAAAGGGTGGTTCTGAACAATATAAAATAGGTAAAGATTAAAATTCATATATATAAATTGAATTAAAATAAAATATTTTAAAGGGCGAGTTTGTACTATATTGTGTTTTGATTATATGTATTCAATCAAAACTTCTATTTGTGTATATTGTACGTAACCATTAGGCAAATATCCGGAAAAAATAAAAATTAAAAAAAAAAAAAGAATAAATAAATTATTTTGATCATAAACTATAGTTTCATAGACCCTTTTTAAGATCTCTCTCACTTTATATGTAATGACATTTTTTGTTCTTTACCAAATAAATTTCAGAATATTACTTTTTCTTTACTTTTTAAATCTTATTTTGTACAAATGCGTGTAAGAGAATGTTTTTCTTCTGGTGATTTATCTCAAATCGGTTTTCGTCACTCATGGATGCATTACATTAGTTTTTACTAGCAGTGATTCATTTTGCTTATTGCTGAAATTTTGACGCCACGTGTCTTCAAGTGAAAACGAACATTAAAATCACATCAATCATTATGAATATCTCTTTTAAACAAAAAGACAATGATTTATATGTGTTTAAACATTTTTTTCGAACATTAATTTTTACTATACATATAAAAAAAAACTTATTCATAACTTGCTTTTAATCATCCTTAAATATTATTTCATAAAATGATTTTATTTTCGTGAACTTATTTATGAACTTATTTCGTGAACTTTATTTATGCATGTCTAATATCAATGTTTTTTTTATTTATTTCCTAAAAAAATAAAACCGAAAATGTCACAAAAATGTGATAGAAGATTTTATTCACATTCGTCAATAATGATTTTAAAAAAAACCTTCCATATTCAAAGATATTTATGTATAACAAAGAATAAAAGTTGAATTAAAATTATTTTTTAAAGTTGAAATATTTTGATAAAAACACACAAAAATGTTTTATTTTACTATCACTCCATCTACGTATAATTCCCCACTTTCTGTCACTGAAACTGCAAAAAAAATTTAATTTCAAAATTTCTGAAACAATATAGATGGCTTACTTAGCATAAAGGTATCTAGAGATGAAATGTTTTGTAGAAAACCTAAAAATCATTTCTTTTTTATAATTTATACAATGGATACATCTTGAAAATATTTAAGCTAGTCAGTTTCGAATGAAATGTACTGTAAAAGTCACATTCACTGCTGCATTCTTTAAATAAATAAGTTCGCATATAAATACGAGAGTACGAATAAATACTTTACTTTTATTTCATTTTCATTTTTAAATTTTGATAGTTATTATTTTCCTTTTTTTCCTGATTAAACTTTTTACTTCATATTTTCCTTTTTATCGTATTACTATTTTTATCAATTTGATTTTTCTGCAACTGTAAATAAAATTTTAATCTTATGCGTTAAATATTTTTCATATCGTCTTATGCTCAAAGAATAAATTTAAAATAGTACACATAGAATAACAGTAAATTTATTTTATCTTCAATTTTTATACATTACATATAATTGCGTAGAATATATGTGTAAGCGAAACAAAGAGTAAGGAATTCAATCCAAACACGAGACTTCTTTTATTAATCAGAGACATTCAGAATTATCAATTTGATAGGAATAATAAAATGAAGATTTTATTTTAAATTAACTTAATTATAAATTTAAGAAGCAAAGCCTAACAAAAAGATGAACACCGTCGAATATTATCAAATGCAACTTGTAGGTTGAAGTTTAATAGGATGCCGCGAACAAATGAATGTAGGTTCATGGCGCAAGAACTGAATACGACTGTTATGCGATTGCCAAAAAATGAGTCTCACCACAATATTTATTATTTTTTTTACTTTATTTTTATTATTTTCTTAAAAAAATTAATATTTTTATATGTTAACCTCCAAAATTTTCGTGCAACCACAATTTTTTTCTCCCTAACCATTTTTTAACGTATAATATGAAATGCACGTGACTTGTTTAATCTTTTTCGATTGCATAAAACCAATTCACGTGGACGCGGTAGCCTAGTGGTTATGGTCGTGGAATCACGGCTGGTGGTTTTCGATGAGTCGAGAGTTCTAGACTTCATGCCACTAAAGAAGCACCGTGTAGCGGGGGCTGATGCACGTTAAATCTGTCGGGGCCCAAAGTCCTCCCGTTGGCATGGTGTGGAATTTAGGAGAGGGAAGTGTCAGCTCAGGTGTCATCCTCGACACTTGACTGCAGTTCAAAATTACGAGCTCCGTCATCATTAACCTTTGTGTTGCTTCTAGTGCCACGTTAATAAAACCAAACCAATCGATTCACAATAGTTTTAGTTAGAATTGTAATACCTTCCTTGAAGTACTCGCATTTAGAACTCAAATTATTCATTTAACTCAAATGTATTCAGTTTAATAATTCATAGTTTGATGTAATTTTACGTGATTTTGTGGCATATATATGGCAAATTTTATTTTTCAGATATAATGCATTTTTTAAATATGGTTTGCAATAGGATAAAAATTTGCCTTTATTTCATATTTCATATATTTCAGTTTGCTTTCCTTAGTATTGTAATTATTGATTTAAATGATATAAATATTTTTAGTTAAAATTTCGAATTGGTGTTGAAATATTTTTGATGATCATTTAAGCATTTTTATGTTTAAGTGTAATTGAATATGTTTTCAATGCTTACATTCTTTAATTTTTGCTTGTAGTTAAATTTCTGAATTTTTGAATAGCCCAACGTCACAAAGTCATAGATTGAAGTAAACCTCAGAGTTGTATGGCTTTAATTATTATGTTTGGATATCCTATAGTTTTAATTATAACTAAAAACAGTTGAGTTAGAAATTTAAATTTTTTTGTATTATCTTAAGCCACATAATCCCCATGTATAGTTATGTTATACATTTCTCCCAGCGTTTCTTGACCGTTCGAAGGCCGGAACTGTAAAACTCAGTAGATTGAACTTTGTTTTGTTTATTTTCGATTACTTCAATCTACGCTTTTTTGAAAACAAACAGATCAACATTTACAGTTATAATTTATATCATTATATACCTAAATTAATATGCATTTTTAATTTTTTCGCAATATCTCAGTCATTTCTTAGGAATAATTAACACTTTACATAACTCCTCGTATTAATATCCACTCAAGCTTCTTTAATACCTGAATTTTTATTTTTCTTTGTTAAATTTGGAATGAATACATTGTTTTCTTTAATTATATTAAACCAAATCCATTGTCTGAAACAGGATTTTTTTTTACCTGGTGAATATATTAGGAGCCCTT
The DNA here is from genome assembly GCA_019974015.1 of Nephila pilipes. NCBI lineage: Eukaryota > Metazoa > Arthropoda > Arachnida > Araneae > Nephilidae > Nephila > Nephila pilipes. Next base: position 74,572 of record BMAW01120301.1, read on the forward strand.
GAATTAGAATTTATTACTATCCACAATGGCTAAGATTAGTTTTTAATTCTCCTGGATTAAATAAACGGGATAATTAAAATATCTTCTAGAGCTGATTATGTCTCAGAAGCAATTAAATCCACAACATGAATCTTGCCTGAAAATTCTGCTTACTTTATAAAGTGTAATGCAATTTATATACGTTGTGGTGAATCAATATTAAATTAGGTTTAATACATTTAACAGGTGTTTTTATGTTTTGTTCTCTCTCTCTCTCTTTGACACCTAGTAATAAATCAATAATTATATTAAAATGTATTTAATAGTAAACTTTAATCAATGCCGAAAGTTTTATTAAATACTTTTTATGAAGACTGAGCCCTTTTCTACAGTTACAGGTTTGTTTTAAGTGTTTAATTAAATTTTTAAAAATCGTGACTGTATTTGTAATTACAGAAATGTATATTAAAGTGCATTTCCCCTTTACCGTCACCCTCATTCAACATGCATCCTAAGAATTCATTTTACAAATCAAAAGTGTAAGAACATGCTAATATTCTGAAAAGCTATAAGAGTTATTTGAATATTAATAGCTCCATAGCCAAAAATTTCATTTATTAACCAATTTTCACAATCCATTTTAGTACCTGAACTACATTTATATCCACATGATTCATACATTCAGATTTCGACATAATCTCTATTCATTTCCATGCATTATTGTGTGACTAGCCATGTAAATACTCCAGAGAAGAATTTCAGTGGTTGCTATCAACACGAGGATTTAATATCAGCTTCTTTCTTTTTACTTTGATAAGTAAAGGAATATCCTCAGATGAGTTTTCATCTTTCAGAAGAGTGGGAAACTGCGACGTTAAAGTTGGGTACAACGATGATTCACAGCATCAATGTCATCTTCTTTAGTTCTTAAACTCCTAGTGGCACTTGAAATTAAAGAAAGCAAATTCCTTGAATAGAGAACATACTTGATTTCAGCCACAGAAATAACTGTGAAAATCGAGTAGAAAGCAAACTAATTATAGCCTAAGTAGCATTATTTTTCAATAAATTCTCGTATTTTTGTTTAGAAAAGTTCTCCTTACAATCTGTGGGGCGCCCCCCCCCGCATTCTTTCTAAAAAGAAGTACAAAATATGAGAGTTATCACAAATTTAAGAATTGAAAAATAAAATCCGATAAATCCACAAAAAGACTTCGAATAAAAATGGAGGATTTTGAAAAGAATGTTAGAAAAAGTTTGAAGGGTAATATCGAGGATGTAATAAGCGAATGTTTGATTTCTTTTTGAGTCTTGGGACTCATTTGCTTCAAAAATGCATCACTTACTTCTTTATCTAAGAAGACTGAAAACACATTTGAAGTTTCAGAAACATTGGCAATATATCAAAAAATTAAAACGAGCAATACCCTGGAATGGTTAAGTAAGTACCCTTTCCGTTTTGGTAATGAGGCGACATGAATTTTTGTAATGGAAAAAGTTTTAGGCATTGAAAATTTCAGATATATTCGAAATTATTTGTAATATTCATTGAAAACAAATATTAAATCTTTTTAACTATCACAATATATTTCAAAATGATATAAATAAAAAATAACGAAAGAATTTATAGGAGTATAAAATGCAAATATCCATGCTCGAGCAAACGTGCGCTTTTATTGATTCTTACCAGAAATAGTTGAAATAGTGTAATATATTTTATACATTTATTTATCTTTTCCAATTTATTATTCATATAAATTAGTAATTTTATCTAAATTTTAGCTAATTTCATTCGAAGATGCAAAATCATGTTTAACACATATACACTTTATCTATGCCTTACGATTACTTGACTTACGAACACAAAAATAAACTTGTGTTAATAAAAGGAAGTGTGTGAGTACTGTTGATGTAGTTGAAACATTACAAAAATTTTGAATCATGAAACATGGTACACTGAACTTATGGGCACTGATAGTAATGAACTGATAAAACTACACTGATAGAACTTATGGGCACACATCAAACTCTTTGTTTTGTAATTCTCTTTAGATTCTTAAAATATATTGTTACAGTTGCTGATATGGTGCAGATTTTGTCATCATTACGCATGATTCTTTCTCATATAGCGTCACAAGACATCAGAGTCTATTTTGATATGATAATTATTTTTTCTTGTGCTTTGAACACTGTCATAAGTATTTGTTTGTGATTTGTTGCAAATTTAAGGAAATTTTTATTTTTTATAAATCTTCTCAAAAATATTTTTTCAAAATGCAAATTTTTGGTTTGGCAGCAGGATTGTTTGTGTGTTGCTCATATTTGTCAAACGCTACAGGTTATCCAACCTGTAATGCGTATTCATTCAAGTGATGATGTCTTTTCTCAGACGGCTCTAAACATTTTAAGCATTGGATAAATTTTTAACACCAAGGAAGACTTATATACCCACTGTTATTGGAGCTACTGTACTAATGAACATTTTTTTATGTTTCGTTTCAATAAAACTTTCATTCTTCGTAAAATCATATGTGAATATGTTAAAGAGCTCATTTCTTTTTTCATTTTTATTCAATTCCTTAAAAAAAAGCTCCTGATTTGTGCATTGACATGTTTTATTTATGTAGTTTTGTTATTTTAATGAGGTTCAAGAAATCTTAAAGACAATATTTTCAAGTTTTTTAGCTGTATCAGCAAAATATTTTCTTCTATGGAAAACTGTATGTTGGTTGATGTACAATCAGCAGTGATGTTAATTCTTACATGCTTGCTCAGAATGGCAAGGTATTTAATATCACTGCTTATTACTTAATCAGAGTTTATTGTTATAGTTATTTATTACTTATGTGTGCAGAACAAAACTACTTATTTCATTTTAGTCTATTTTTTGTTTAATTATCAATTAGAAAATATTTTTTCCAGCTTTAGAAATAACCATTTTATGTTTCTTAGTATTCATTATTATTGTTTAGATTCTATTTGATCTCTAATTGTATTATTTCTATGTTATAACTTATTCATATTATGTTCATTTATTCCTTTCTCATGATCAGTTTGACAATATGTTAATTTTCTGTTTCAGTTTGAAATATTCAAGCATGTTTATGTACTGTTCATGATCTGAATCAAATTTTTCATGCGCAAATTTCAAAAGCTGTTCTGTTATTGCGATTAGGAGGTAGTTAAATCAATGGTCTTAATTGATTTTAGTTGAAGGTTTGCGATTGAACCTTACCAACATTTATTTCATGCAAGGACTTATATTTTGGTGCTCCACCTTTATCTGGAAATTACAGATTTTTCACCCGTAGCAGACCTGATTTATATATTTGGATTTGTTATGATATCTGCTAAATCATTCACTCAAAGTTAATTGCTAGTTCATTGAACATTATTAAAATATTATTACAAGATGAGGCAATTTTCTGAAAAATTTATGTTATTTTTTTGGAAACGTTGCTCTGCACCAAATTGATATGGATATCCATTAAAAAAAAATTAATGTTTTTTTGGTATTCATATTAAGTTTGGCTTATAATAACATTGTTATAATTATTATTTAATTTTTTTTATTCTTTAACTTGTATCTTTCTTTGACTCTATACGATTTTCCTAGAAGTAATTGCATTTCATGTCTCTTCAGAGCATAATTTGACTCTTGTTCACTTTTTCAGAGAATTGCTTGCACCTGAATAACCAGAAAAATAAAGAACATTGGAAGACAATATTAGAAATTAAACAATTTTTAATTATTTTTGCTTCATTTAATAACACAACTTTATATTTGTATAAAAATATATGATAAATAAGATAAAAAAAATAAAGAAATTAATACTAACAACTATCTTAATTTAAATTGTATACAGGCACGAACTAGATATCAACAATAAATTGCTCCTAAAGAAAGGTATAATCATTAAAAAGAATTGAAAAATACCATAGCTATGATGGAAATGAAACTAAATGCTTTAAAAAAGTCTTTGATGAATAACGTTGAAAAAAATAACATTAAATGAATGATATCTCTAAAAAAGGTAATAAAAAAGGTCAAAGGTTTGTTTGTTTACACTTTTGAAATTCACTTCTTTGAAGTTATTATCTTCAAACGTACAAAAGTTATGTGTCAATTAAAATAGAATAATTAAAAGAATATTGCTAAATAAAAAAGAAAAAAAACAAAAAAATGGTTTTTATGTCACTTCTAGAGGGCCAAGTCCTTTTTATTCAAATTTGCAAAATTGCTATAAATAGCAGATTTGTATTTAATTTACATCATACGAATTTTTGAAAATAGCGGAACTAAGAACAAATTACTCACTAATTCTTAAGTAATAAATATATGATATACATATAAGTATATATCACACATTATCGAAAAGCAGTTATAGAAGGAACGGAGCGACATTCACCGAATCTTGATATATTTCTTTGTCTTTATGGAAGAAAACTTTCAATGCAGGCTATTTATCTCCTGCTGGAAAGAGAAATCTTCCCAAATCTCAAAAAGAATCTGTAGACTCATCGTATTATTCCACAGTATTACGTTGGTACCCACTCCCATTAATTTTTCACACTATATGAACATAAAAAAGGTGATTTTTGTCACGGGAATCTAGATGGAACTCAGAATCGCTTCAAATGAAATATTTGCATCATTTTTCAAGACATGTATCGATATTGAAGAAACAAAACATGACTAACGTGTCTGAGAAAGCTGGTGACATCACAATGTTTCAAAAAAGGACAAATAAATTCACTTGTATCAAATGAGTTGTGTTTGATAGTCACCTATTATTTTACTCACATGAATGAAAACTCATCGCTAATTTTAAGCGGTTGTCTGTTTTTTTCTCTCTATTTTCAATTAAATTTAGTTTTAATATGTAGCAAAATATGAGCCAAATTCTGATTTTATTTTATAGCATACATTTAATTGTTCTCCGTTTGTATTCCTTTTATATCAAATAGTTATTTAAAAAAAAGTCTGTTTTAATTTTCAAATTTGATTATTTCACGCATTCTGATATCAGTTCGACAAAAATAACACGTTTTATATTTTGGACATCATATATTTATCTGCGGTAAACCTGTATGGATTCAAACTTAATTGTATACTTTCCATAAAAAAGCAACTTATTGGTTGATTCACAAACATAATAAGACGTCGTTTTTAAATCTAATCAGTATCTGTTGATGTATTTAAAGATAATTTAATTATATTATGTCGATCGGAAAAAGTTCTGAAACAATTAACTAATTTAGAAAATTAAAGGGAAAAATTACATTTTTCAATTATTAAATAATATTTATTGCATAGTATTATTTCCGTCTTTGCTAGAATTGGTCCAAAAATATTCCAAATGGTTGCCTCGTGAGATAAGTGAGAAAAAATTACTAAACGTGTCGTCATACACACATCTCTACTCCCTCGGAAAACAAATGAATTCTTAGTGTACCAGTTGATAAATGGTGAAGAGAATGGATTACCTACGAAAAAATCGCCAAGAAAAGAGTACATTTGGATGCCAGACAACCTGCTTTTTCCTTCCTTAAGTCGAGATTGATTCTGAATAAGGGAATATTGTATATATGGTGAGTTGTCCAAAGATCAATACCTTACAAGCTGTTGAAACCCAAGGGAAAATTCCATTCGAAGAGATATAGTCAGCAACTCCCAAGAGAGGCCGATGATAAGAAATAGGAAGCGCATAATGTCGCATCTTGTTTGTTAATGCAAGACCACATGCTTATTTAGAAAGTTTCCAAAAACTTGCAGGGCTAGGTTGAGAAATTCTGCAACATCCAACATATTCCTCTTACCTAGTACTCTCCTGTTAGCACCTGTTTCTCTGTAAACTAAATTTTTAGAGCGAAGAAATATATACAAAACTGAAGCAATTATCAACCTAGCACTGCATGAATTCTTCATCTTTAAAGTCAAAGCATTTTTAAAAACGGTGTTAACAAACTACTAACACACTAGCAAAGGTAATGACGGAAATTACACTATCAATGAAAGGTTTGAAAAATATGTTATTTTCTTTCACTTATCAAATTTATAAAACACTCCGGTAGATCTAATAATGCATCCATTCAAAGAAAGTAATATTTCTAACTTAAATTATAAATATCAGATCAAGCATTTTCTTGCAGAATATTTAAATGCTCTATGTGATTAATAATATTGTGTTTCGAATTTCAAAAAAGGCATTTCAATTGCTGTAATTGCCTTTAATGACTTGATTAATAAAGTAAAAGTGAAACCAATTATTATTGTTCAATTTATTAAATGGAAACCTTAACTTTGAAATTCCGAGGAGAACATTAGCAATTCGATAAGATATCGTAAAGTTTTTAGTATTATTAAGAATTAGCCAAAATATTAGGATAAATTTATTCTGCGTATTAATTGATACATATGTATATCATGCTATAAATTGCAGTATGAATAAAGGTTTGTTGGGTTTCAGGAAAATTGATTGATGGAAATAATTCGCATAGTTATAAAATTTTAATTGTCATCCCAGAGTGTACCATAAAATATTAATTAATACTAAATGATTAGTTATCACATAATATTAATGTGAGTTTTTTCAAATTTTCAATATTTTCCTTTTAAAGGGCAAACAGAATTATTTCAATATAATAAGATTATTATTTTTGTAAAAAAATACTTCAACCATAACATTATTGAAAATTAATTTATTTAATTCCTTATCTTCATTTTATATTTAAATGCTAAAATATATTACTGATCCTTAAAAATGAATATTTCTGTTTTATAAGAAACATAGTGATTTTTTAATAGGAATTCATTATTTAACACTAGAAAATTTCTGTTAAGAAGTAAAACGTCTTGATGAATTACTCAAGACGTCATGGGAGAATCGGACATTTCATTTTATGCTCCTAGACAGAAAGAAAAGTAGCCAGGGATGTACTAAGTTATTTGGATTTAACGGCATAATGAATAAGTAAAGGAAACCTTAGTGTGTTTTATGTGTTTTCTCTTTTAACCAATTATTATGCCCACGAGGGTAAGGAGCCAGCAGAAACTATGTAAGATATTTATTACACGCAAAGAAAACTGCTTTAATTATGAAGACAAACAAATTAAGATAAAATGTAGTTTAATTAACATATGCTCACATGGTGTTGTTCAGAGAAAAGGGTGTCGACAATAATACGTGGGCATAAAATAAAGGATGCTTGGTGTTAGGTTCAAAAGATAGAGATTATAATATATTATTATTATTATAATTATATTAAATTTGCTCTAAGAAACATTTAAATTGCTAAGATATATTTTTTTAAATATTTTATCAAATGCTTTTAATTTAATATCCGAACAGAATATCATCATCTACTTTAATAATTTATCGTTTATTCTTATTTTAATATTTCATTTAATAGCTGGTTTTTATGGCAGAATTATCGTTTTTTTATTTTTTTGTTGTTGACATTGACAACACCTTTGTACCTAAAATGAATTAAACAAGAATTAATTAAAATTTATACTAGAACAAGCATTTTTTAGTGTTGATGCTATTATTCATGATGTGATAAAAATACTTTTTCATTACTTCTCAAGAAATTGAAAATCAATGCATTCAAATGTTATTCATTACAATCCACATATTCTATCCGGTGCAGATTAAAACACTTCTAAGAAAAATGAGCATTCCAAGGGTCTTGTAGTTTCAAGAAAACTCTTTAAATATCTTTACATATCCTTAAATGCAAACAGTCTGGCAATATTATATCTTCGATTGTCTTAAATAAATAAAAATCCTTATAAGTTATAGAAATTCTTTACACGTTAGTGTCATGTTCTTTTTCGTAGAAAGCTAAAAAAAATTATAATATTTTTCGGCTTACATTTCCCTGAAATGTTTATAGGTAAATAGAAATAATAAAACTGGAGATTACGCAGACATAATGATATAAACCGAAAACCAATATTATAGTAAAAGAACTATTAAATATTACGCTGATTATTTCTTAGAGTATGTGTACTTATTTCAGCCCATTATTTTAGTTTCACTGTCCCAATTACGACATTAATCCGAAGCTTTATTCCAAGATACAAGTTAAACGCTCAATAGAATTAGAAAATTAGTATTTACAAATAATTGTTAATTACTTGTACAAACTTTTATAATTAACTTTTATTTTTATTTTCAAATTATCTCTGGTTTCAGACGAAAGTTAGTTATCGCTCCAGATTCTTGTTTTTAACATATATTTTTGATTATTCTTAGACAGAGTAAATATAGTTTAAAGATGTGTTTGACTGACTATTTATAGAATGATTACATACCGAGTCTTGATGGTTGAAATTTTAAGCATAAATCGGAGGCGTGTCATTTACAATTATATACAAGAAAATACTGGAAATGTATATCGAATCTTCTAAAAATTGGCAATGAGTTTGTAAAGAAATTAATTCAAAATACTAATAAAAAAATTAATTCTAATAAAAAAGAATTAATTTCTTTTCAAAATACTAATTTGTAAAGAAATTAATTCAAATACTAATTCAATGGATGTGAACATGATGATATATGCCGTTTAGCTCGGGAATTGTCAATATGATATTGGTGAAAATGCTGTTTAGGAAACTTTCTTGACACAATCTTAAGAACTGCCAGTTTGGCGATTTTTGAAATCGTGTAAATGCCTCTGAGCGCCAAATGATAGTACATGAAAAAAAACTGCTAATCTATTTTGCCTATGTAGATCCGAAAATGTTTTTAAAACTTACATAAATAATATTTTCACACGAATTTAAATTCATTCATTACCACAAAGGAAAAAAAATAGATGTAAGACTTGTAATTGTTGTCATATCACTTTCTGGAAAATCAAACTATATACACTTTATAACTACATATTCCTTCAAGATTAATCCATATGACGATTAAGCCACTTAAAATTGAATTTTAAGAATATTCTCTAATTTTTTATAAGACAGAAAGTCTCATGTGATTTAAGATCGAATGGGAATTTTAATAATTACACAAGATTGATTGTTTTGATTGCATTGTTGTCTGTTTGATTGCATTGGGCTCAAACCGATGGCGAGCACTTAACTAGTTATTGCAAAGTAAAACGTTTAGGGTTGACGTGTGTAACAGTCAAGTCTAAAATGAAAAGCGAGGGTACAATATTTGGTAATTAATTCCAAAAAAATATTTCCGTAACCAAGTTTGTGGGCTAAACTGCATTTCAACTCAAAACTTTTTAACGATATGATACAAGGATTGCATTAATAATTACGTTGGCAATGAGATTAATACAATGATAAATGTTAACTAATTTCTTTACAAAACTGAATGTTTCTCGATAACATAATGAAATCTAAAA
>BMAW01120301.1:83926-95246 GCA_019974015.1 Nephila pilipes
AATAAAATCCCTCATATTTTTATTTCAAAATGCAATTAATTTCATGCTATATAGCCTTATGAGATGAAATATATGTGTGTGAGGAAACATATATTTCATATATGAAATATATGTGTGTAAAAAAAAAATAACTATATCCTTGTACCATTCGTTCAGTCTGTTCGTTATTTTAAATGATTAACAAACACATACACATTGATTGTTCCAAACGGAATAAATGGAGTAGGAACTTTATGAACTGTGAGACACTAACGGCATCTATTCGCCGTGATAGAATACGGAACGTTACTATCTGATATGCCCTCATATAATGAAGCAAAAACGGAATTGATCAGAAATTACAATATTTGCGCTTTATACTGTTACACAGTTAAAAGCTTAAATTCAAACAGAATGAAAAATTCTGCCCTAAAACACTTTTTTTTCCCAAAAGTAAATAGATTATTAATGTTCTTGTAAATTAGTAGTTATGTGACAGTGCGTTTCTACGCTTTGATAATTTAATGAGAATATTTCAATTTTTTTAAATGCAAACAATAATTCTCCAAGGAGCAAGATAAGACAACAGTCTGATGATGCAATGGGGACTTAATGTTATTTGAAATATTTAAGTGTTTTAATATTCTGTTTTGAATAATAATAATTTTTTAAATTTCAAATGATTGCATTTATGTTTATTTATTCCTTACAAATAATCGTATGCAAAACTATGAAAATATAAATGATAAAAAAGGACAACAGACAGAGTCGTTTACAGGATATTTGTGGTATTTTCGCTTTCTCAGGAAAAAAAAAGCAACAAGCGGTTATTTTGTAATATATTTTACACCCCAACAGTAAACATTTATGGCTAAAGAACACAATTTCACCAATTCTAAAGCCCCCAAGGGATTTTATGTATTTCGGATCAATATATAGCGAATTTTGTTTTAACGGGACACACGAACGATAAAAATAAATTCGAAGAATTATGTAATGGTTCCTTAGACATTTCACGCATCAGATCCTCTCATTGCTTTAAGAAAAAAATATTAGAAGTATGATATTAGAAAAGGAAGGTGAGAAAAACAAAGATATATATTTTTCTATTATGAGATTGACGTATCTAGTTTTTAATTTATTGCATTGGAATGCGTTTTAAATTCAGTAAATTTTTAAATTCCATTGAATATTTCTAGTAATGCTGATATTTAATTACACCGGATATATTTTATCGAACATTCTAAATCTTCATTCAATAAACAGAAAATAATCATACATCTCATTTATGTAAACATCTCAATTCTTATTATTTTAAAATCAAACAAATGTTCAATTATGAACCAAATGTAAATATTCGCTAAATCTGCTCTTTGCAAAATTTTGCAAGGAATGATTTTTTAAATATTGGGTTTAAGCTTGTTTTCATCTTCTGGAAGTTCCAGTCAAAACGTCAATAAGAAAAAGGATTTTCAAAATGCATGCTTTTATCTATCAATAATATATAGATAATCTATGAGTAATAACTTCTGATATTCTGTTCTGCTTGCATGTATTATCTGTAATTATAATTTCATACCAGATTAAAGTTTCCAACATCTAAGTAAGACACAGGGAATGAGTGAAAGTCTTAAAAAACAGGTCTTTCTCGAAGAGATTAATTTTGTTATGGAAGCTGAAATACTCTGTGCCAAATCAAAAACACGTTTCCCATGCCTTTGCAGCAATAAATGTAATAGTTCTTTCACTACATATCTGAACAATTCCATGTATATTAACCAATTGACATCTAATTTTAGATTTTTTTTAGACATAATTTAACTTTTTTCAAATTTGTTTGAAAATCTTGTAATACCATTTAATGACTCGAGACTGGCAAATCCTTCAAAGACATTAAAATTAAAATCAATTCCTCTTATAAAAACTTTTAACTGTGCATCATCAGATATGTTCGTTGATTCATCCAAAGTCAGAGAAAAAAAATAATTAAGGTCACCAATTTCAGGGATATATAACCTGAGAGAGTTCTTCGATACGTCTCATAACTGACTATTTTGGTATCACAAATTCATCTGCTTTCCTTTCACTGCATTTACTACAAAGATATATTAAAAAACGGATACAAAATATAACAATTTTTTCTCCGACGGGAAAAAAAATTTCATATGAATCTTCTGTCATTGCTAGGTCAAAATTATATATTCTTTTCATAACTCAGACCCAAGAACAAACTTCCTTTTTCTTCTATGTAAGTCTGATACCATATTTTATAGTGTCTACTATGATCATGTTTTCTATTATGTGAAAAAGTACTTTCACAAATAATGCAAATTAGTTTTCCTGATGAATTTGCTATAAAGAATAACTCATTTTCTTTCAATTCTCTAAAGTCACCCTTACTATCACTTTTCTTGGTTATTTTACTTTGCACTGTAATGTGTAAAAGAGATTTTAAAAGTATAGAAAAGTACAAACTCTAAACTAAGTTAAAACAAGAACAAATAGATCATAGTCTCATACATTGTATCATGCAAAATTTTAAAAAAAATTAAAAAAACATAAACACAAAAGACACTCTCGGAAAATCTATGCTACATAACTCGACACTACGATGGTTCACTCACTCTGATTGAAGCACCACTTGTAATCATCCAATGTTGTCATGTTTGGCCCATACGCCACTGTTTGGAGATCCCCGGTTTACCAAACGATTTTTTTTTTATCATACATGGAAAAAAAATTAACCAATTTACGTGTTTAATTTTTTTCTTCTTTATTAATCATCACATTCTACATAACTTCAAATGTACAGTTAAAATTGGCATTCAGTGGGCATGGGATCAGAGATAGGACAACATGAAGGAACATCATTTAAAATCTTACATTTTTAAAATAGAAAGCGAAATACAATTTTTATAATAAGTGTAATACTTAACTTGTAAAAAAATTTGAAATAATATTACTACATTTAGGAATAAAACTAGTTGAGTGGAGAAACACTAAATATCAAGATTTAAAATTAAATTCCTTCAATTTTTCTCTCCTTAAAATTTGTGCAAATTAAATTATAATTTAGTTTTTTCACGCACACTAGACTCGGTAAATTGACTTAAAATAGTATTCATAAAACATGATTTTTGGTGTAAAATGCAAAATATAATGTGGACGAAAAGTTTAAAAAATTTTTCTCTATACTTTCAGCATATCGGAAATATTATTTCTGTTTTATCGAATATTATATTCCTTATGTGTTTACTTCTTATACTCGAGTTTTTAAAAAATGTCTATGGTTTAGTCAAAATTCTGACAGCATATCTGAGAAAATCTTCCGAAATCTCCTGGATATCAATAATAAATCTTTCCTTCTTAAATTTCTTTGAAAAAATATTTTTCTAACATTTTTCGGCTTATCTATAACACTTTTTTCAACAAACTGATATCGTTTTCTGCATAGTTGAAGTTTTATAAGAAAAAAGTTTTTCGGGAAATTCATGTACGAAGTAAAATTATAAAACTCAAAAAATTAAATAACGATAACCTTTAAAGAGAAAAATTCCTTTTTATCTTTTCGTAAGTAATAAAAGCGATGTAATAAATATCTCTGAAAATTCTTTAGCAACAATCAATTTTTATATTTGGAGCAAATGGAGGTTCTGGAGACGTTTCTCAACCTTATTACTAAGTATCTCTAGCATTATTTGCTTCATATTATGAGACAAATTCAGTATTTTTAATCGTTCTTTAAGGAATAGCTCAAGAAGAGAAAATCACAAATCTAATAGATAATCTTCCCTGATTTTGTTTTCGCTAACATTTGCAGCATTGAAAAATGCAAGATTGATTTTAAAGTACATTCCCGTTGCTTTCAGTGGTCCATAAAATAATGCTAATGCTCTTCGAGAATTTGACTATTGAAATAAAATTTTACCAGTATAAGTCCATATCATCGTCTTCTACATTGTTCTCTACATTATAGCTTATATTGTCCTCATAATCACAGAAAACATTCGTTTCTAGCATAATTTTTCCAATATCATCTCTTTTAGGGAATGCCATATTATGAAACTATCTTCACGGTAGTGGCCGCTGTAGCCTAGTTGTCATGGTTTCAGACTCGTGGCTGGCGTTTTTCGTTGAGTCTCAGGTTTGAGCCTTGGGCTCTAAAGTCCCGCCATGTAGCCGGGGCTGATGCATGTTAAATTTGTCAGGGCCCAAATTCCTCCCGAAGGCGTGGTGTGGAAGTTAGAAGAGGGGGTACTAGCTCAGATATTCTGATCGTCTCTTGAACGAGGTTCAAAATTACGAGGTCTGTTCCAATAGACCTCGTGTTTCTTCTAGTGAAATGTTAATAAAGCCAAACCTCACAGTGATAAAATGTATCAAATGGAAAAAGTATAATAACACTTCTAAAATAATCATTTTCTTAACTTCAGCTTTATAACTGACTTACTAGAAACAAAAAAATTATACCTACGATACTTAACAGTAAATTAAATCTTCACGAAGCAATTTTAAAATAAATAACACTTATAGTATCATGAGTGAAATATCTCCCCAGATCAGTTTTCTTTGTTGTGGAACTATAGAAGTACACAACAAAAGTGAACTTTTTTCTGATAACGGTATCCAAACTGACTCCATAATTAATTACAAGAAAAATCAGTGTTACCGGTAATTTAGTTTTTTTTTTTTAATAATATTTGAAAAACAATTTATATGGAAGGAATTTTCACCCGACATACCTCTTTAGGGTTAAATATTATGTTCGTTGCTTTAAAGTTTCTATATAAAAAAAATCAGAACTGTTATTGAAAACCTTAATGAAATAGTCATTTTGAGAATGAAACATAATATATCACACATAATGTTAGGAGCTAGAGTGAATAAGAATATTTACTAGATAAAACTAAAATAAATATTTTTACTGAAGATCATAAATTTCGCTCTGTGCTGTGACAAAACAACATTTAGTCATTCAAACTAACTTAAGAATCCTCTTTTGCAATTGATATGTTTTAACTGATGAATATATAATGTTTTGAGAAAAAAAAATTTAAAGCATCAAGAATGGCCAATTTTGGAACAAAAGAGTGAAACGAATAAAACAAAACATCATAATTGAGATTTTGGAAATCCCATTGCTTAGTTCCAATTCAAATATACGGAGTGAGAGTTTAAAAAAAAGATTGTAATGGAGATACTTTTGTGAGTGTCAGTTACATTTTCAAACATGCATGATTTATGTATCATTTTAATGTTCCCGTAGAATATAAAATACACTGATGTAAGAAAGTAAGGGAATTTTCATATTTTATCTACGGACTAATGGACGGATCTCCAGAACTAATGGACAGATTTTAATAAAATTTGTGTGAACACAGGTTGATAATAACAAACAAAATAAACGTTCAACAGTTATAATAGACACACATCTTTGTGCGTAACACTCATGGGAGTCTCAAGGTCTGAAACAACGGTTGCAGAATACTCAAAAGAAATGGGTTAATAGGGGGGATGGTCCCCTCTTACAGCTATACCCGCCTTGCAGCGTGATGTCATACTGGATATAAGGTAGTTATCTGTACCTGTGGCAATTGGTCCTACTCGCTCTGCAACGCTGTTTTCAGTTCTTGGATGGTTCTCAGAGGCAGGGGGTTGCAAGTTGTAATTGTTCTCCCCAGCGCGTCCCAGACATGCTTTATTGGATTGACGTCTGGAGACCTGGCTGGTCAATCAATACGGCGAATATCCTCATTTTCGAGTAATTCGTCGACCAGAAGAGCTCTATGTGGCCTCGCGTTATCGTCCATGAAGATGAACTCGGGGCCCACTGCACCCCGGAAAAGGCGAACATAGGGCTCCAAGACCTCATCCCTATACCTCACACCAGTCACAGAGCCTCTGTCAAAGACGTAGAGAGGCGTGCGGCCATCCAACATGATGCCGGCCCATACCATTACACCGCCACCGCCATATCGTACTTTCATATGGAGAGAGCCAGGAACCCGCTACTTACCCTCCAATGTCCACGAAATCGACAATTATGGCGGTGGCGGTTCTTACAGCAGTGTAGATTCGGTTGAAAAATTGTATTTCTATGACTATATCTATTTTTGTATTTGTTGTAATTGATTTTCACAACTCCGTTTGAGTTCCAATAATAGATGTATCTTCTGTATATTGAAATATTGAATGTTCAACTTTCAACCCTTTCCAAGCCCCTGTACTGACACATGATTAGTCATTCAAAACCGACAGATAATATTTCAGGTAGTTGTTTTCAACTCTAGGCTTTAATGGCAGCTTTATCTCGTCTAAGAATGAAGGTCTTGTAATTTAAGTGATTCTTTTGTCATTTGAAAGGCCTGAAAGCCAGAAGGAATAATATTCTCTTCGAAAAACTTGGATATGATTTTTGAGACATATTTGCATTTAGGTATCATTTAAAAATTATCACATCTAATGGTTCAAAATAGTTTATGCTTTTATAAAGGATAATAAGTCGTATAGTGAACAAATAATTTTTTTTTCTAAGAAATACCTAATTTGTACGAAATAAGTTTTGTTACTTAAAAGAAAAGGAAAAAAAAAATTAAAATTTCCAAAATCACAAAGTCTTAATATTTCAAAGAAAATATACAGTGATATAAAAAAAAGTTGATTCTTTTCTTTTTCTGCTTTATTTTGTATTTAAGAAGTAAAATATTTTGAATATTAAAAGAATGCTTTTTTTTTTAAAATGGCACCTAATGGTACCAAATATGTCTCAAAATTCATCCAAATACAACTAAGCAGAAAAATCTTTTAGACTAAAAAAAATATTTTTATATTTCAATGAGAGGATTAAAATATTTTTATTAGGTACACAACAAATATAAATTCTATCAATAAATTAAAAATATATATAACACAAAAATAAAATCAAAGTTTACTATTTTCTTTCTTACCCTGGTAGCCTAAAACTGCCCTGAATATCATTCGATTCTATCAATTTTATTATTTAAGAGTTAAATAAACACTTCGATCCAACCTTCGAAACGACTTTATATGAGGCCAAAGGGGATTCGAAACTAAATTTCGTATTCTACAAAAGAGGTATTACCACATCTGTAACGTTTTATTCGTTGGACTTTACCTTTTGAAACGATCCTTCGAGAAAAGGTTTGAAAATAGGAATAGATCTCTCAGCTGTAAACACTTCACTCACGCGTTCCCAGAAGACCACTCGACCAAGTTGCGTTGCCAACGTATTATGCAAATTACATCCAAAATAACAGGAACTGTTTTCTGCTCGGTGTTGTGATACATATTATTTGCATTTCTTCTCCGGCAAAGAAAATTATTTTTGTTCCTGTTTCTTCCGAAACTCCTGAAATTTCATTCAAGTGGAAACCTAGAGTAGTTCATTGGCTATTCAATTTAAAATATTCTTATTTCAGAATGTCAAAAAAAAAAAAAAAAAAAAAATAGAAAAGAAATGCGAACAGCTATGCCCTCCCTTTGATCTGTTTTTGCTTTTCTAAATGGAGGGTGTTTTTTTCCGTTTTCAGTCGCTGTGTAAGGAAATAAGACTCCTGCAAATTTCACAAATATAATGTATTTTTAATTAATTAAATACTTAGATGTTATTTTACATCAGTTATAAATTTAAGATCAATAATTGAGAAACTAAGTTCTTATATAGTATTTTATCACAAAAGCATGCTTTTTTTTTTCCAAAATGAATAATATCCCATATTTTTGCTTCTTAAATATTTAAAATAAAAGTAAATATTTTTACAGTGAATAAGAAATTGAGTAAATAAAAGTGTAAAGTTTTGATGTGACAGCCAATGTTGACTATGCAGCCCAAATGTGTGTCTGTGATCTAGATGTTAGATAAATGTAATTAAAATGTTTTATAAATGTAATTTATATTGACAACAAGAATTGTCGGAAATAGGGAGGGATTGCTAACGTAATCTGGGCCCGCGTTACCCATGTTTATCAAAGGAAATAAACTTTTGGAAGGAAAATATCACTAATGCATTAAAGGGGTCAAAGTGCCCAACTGACCTAAAAAAAAGTAATCTGTTTTTATGTAAAACAATGAAGGGCATATACTGAGAGTACAAGAGCAATTACTTAAAACACTTATGCTTATTTTCTTAAGAAATTTATGCCTTTTAGCATATTTAAAATGAAAAGGCTAAGACAGCCCTCGGAAAAATTTCTTTCAATAATAGTTTTTAATTAAAGTATGAACTTTTGGAGTAAATGTATTTTGCTATCCTCACGACAGATGGAGATGCTAGTGCATTGACGAAATGTGTATATATACTCGTACAGGACAGTGATTTGTAAATGAAATGGAACAAAGATGGATTGATGAAATAACATCTAAGTAGTGAGCCAAGCCCAAACTCTTCAGAATTTGAACTAGAGAAAAAAATATATGCACTCTCACAATTTAGAGTTATTTAAATTTGTATAATCAAGATATTATTCGATTGTACAGCTGTTAGAAAATGCTCTGTAATCGATATAAGATGGAACAAGTTCGATTAATTTTTTTAAAAAAATTATCTTATCATTTCTTTATAGTTCATCCATTCTAAAGACAAAATTATAACAGAAAATTTAAATTACTGCTTGAAAATATTTGTACACTGTTTAAAATCTATACAAAGTAGTTTGAATGGCTTTGTAGAATGGTATCTATTAGTATGGTATCTCTTTCATATATTTTCGTCTAACTTACTATGTGTTTAAATTACAATTTCATTTGGAAATAAACTGTAGGAAACTTTTTCATAAAAATATGAATTATTTCTTTTTAAAAGAATTTGTATGATGTTTTTTCTCTTTTATGCAAACGAAAGTTAAAATATTTAAGTTCAAAACATGTTTTTCTCTGACAAAAAGCCATATTTTGTGCTTGAATAATACGTTTCCAAGTATTGATTTTAACTTAAAAAGTAAGTAAATCTTATATACAATAAGCTTTCTTTAATCCGACACATTCGGGAACACAGTGGTACCAAATTAGCAATAGTATAGGATTAATGAACGATAAAATAATTTTTATTGGAATATGTCAATGAAAAATCCCATTAAAACAATCCCAAAAAATAAGTTTAAAAAAAAACTCTTTTGCATATTCAATCAGCCTTATACCAAACAGGTATATATTCAACCAGCCATTTTGGGAATCCTATCCGAAAACGAAATGTTCCGTTTTGGTAAATATTTATGTGCTTGAATATACCGGGTTATTCAAAAGGATTTATTTGATTTCAAATTGCCAAAAATTCAAAAATAAAAGACTGAAAATTTTCCAATTTTCCTTTAGATTCATTAATACATGAATCCAAAGGAAAATTGTGGAAATTTTGTAATGTGAAAAATGGATGGCTCTCGTGTATTCTTCATGAAGATATTTCTTGAAAGCTCTTTTAAAAGCTTTCACGGAGCTATCTCGCAGTTGGATGAGTCTCTATGGCCCAGATGATTGCCGTTACACTACTGGCCACATAAGTCACATGATACGATCCCATACTATGTCTTCCTTCGGAAGTTAGTAAAATATAAATCGTATGCGTCACTAAAACCCACAAATTTATGTGAATTTAAGCAACGGATTTCTGCCGCTCTACAATCCATTACCACTGACACTTTACAACGTGTTTGGCAGGAATTTACATAGGGAATTGACATTGCACGTATAAATAAAGGAAGTTATATTAAGCACTTGTAAAGAAGATTTCCATAGTTTGCTTCGCATTCATGTATTATTTATCTTTCTTGGTCGGTTATTTATGAAAATATACCATTTTGAAATCGGATGATTCTGTGGAATAACCTGTATTATTTATAAAATGTGTGAATACATAATTTTATTACAAATAATATAAATAATTTTTCAAAGAATTGAACACTTCTACGTGGTAAGAGAACATTCGGCAGGAAAAAAAAATCTGAAAATGTACAAAAAGACGACAGTTTCTTATTCTCATAAATAAAAAAAAAATACTTTTTTCAAATCCCTTGAACATTTTTAACTAAAATTGGAAAGGTTATTCGCCCTCCAACTTTTAATCTATGATATCTAACAACGCTTCAAATTTTAGTCAAACATTGTTTGCTGGATTGAAAAATCGTTATTTTTTATGGTAGTAAACTATCATTTTCAGTACATTCTTCTTAAAATATCTTACCATCCGAAGATGAAACAATTTTTTCTTTTTCGTTCTAGATTTACAAATTTGCTGCATGAAAGGGTTTTTTTTTCTTGAGTTATATATATATTACTTTATATTTTTTTGTTCTTTAATTTCAATACTCTTTAAGTAATTTTTAATGCTTTAAAGTTACAAAAATTATTCTCATCTAAACTAAGTTAATATGAAAATTTTAAAGCTCTAGTTTATCATAAAGTGGGTGACAAATTAATAAAAGGATTTGTGACAAACTGAAACAAAGGGCAGGCTAATGGTAGTGTTGGTAAAAATACTTAGAAAATTTAGCCAAATTCAAAAGATTATATTCTAAAAAAAATACTAATAGATAGTGTGAACTTAGTTTCATATCTGAATCATTTTTCTACAAAATGAAAATATACGAATATTTATGACTATTAAACTAGATAAAAATTAACAATTTCGTAATGCGTGTCCACTTAAGCAAATGAATTACACAATTGAAAATAAAGGTAAATAAGAATTCAAGTATTTCCAAACAAATATAATGAACCAAATAATTTGAATAAAAGTACATTAATGTTCAAAATATTCGTCGAAAACTAGTTGATTTTCAAAATAGTAGGAAATGAAAACAAAATGCCAAAGAATGATACACGTGTTTTGAATTTTAAACATGCAGAAGATTTCATCAGCTCTCTAGTTCGACTGAATAGTTTTCCCAAATAGTTAGGGATTTATATGTTCCAGCTGCAAATGGCTAAAAAATAAAGTTGGATTTATCTCCGAATTGATACACGGAATAAAACGTGCAAATAGGATATCAAATAATTTTATATCATTCCTTTCCGTATTTGAATAGTTTTATTGCAATAGATACTTAGGTACAGATTTCAGCAAAAACTATCTGAGACATAACACATTTTCTTGTTTTAACTCTATCAAACTCTCAGACGACATAAATTATTACATGTCTGGCACGTGCGATGATATTTACGCATGAGAACAAGTAAAAACGTATATTATTCTAAAAGGGCTTTTGGTTTTTTTTTTTTTTCAGTTTCATGATTTTTTTTCATGCATTTTCAAAACATTTCTATATTAACCTGATATTCTATTATTAGTCTTGTAATCTGAAAGACTTTTGAAAATATCTTTCTTAA
>BMAW01120301.1:95256-133588 GCA_019974015.1 Nephila pilipes
TAACATGTTATGATTAAACGTATGAATTAATTTTTAAAGTTATAAATGTAGTGAATTTTATACAAGATGCACCTAAAAGTAAGTTTCACAATTATATATAAAAAATGAAAATATATAAAGCTTTTTGATTATTAATTACTCATATATAATTGTTCATCTTATGAATGTCATTATATATAAATATATATATATATAAATATTTATATATATTAAAACATCTATTACTTTAAGGGAAAGTTGGTATTATTTGATTCTAGTAAAAAGTAAACTCATTTTTCCTTGTTAAAGAAATGCATTTTATTTATCAAAAAATAACAAAGTTTCAAAATATTGATCTCTGTCTACATTTTATAATTTTCTTATGGAACACTTGTTTATTGACTTATGGTTAATGAGAAATGAAAGTTAAATATTTTTCTTACAAATTTATATACCTATTAGTCCTTGTTTCTTTTTAAATAGGTAGTTTATACTCAGAAACATTTTAAATATAAAAATAAGCTGTTATTATGTTAGGAGAAGGTTTAGTTTCATTTAGAGAGATGTTTGTGCTGCTTCTCTCTTTCCTCTTTAAAATTTATAACAAGTCTTGCTGTTTTACAATTTTATTTTCGGTCGTTTTTTATTAGGAATAGGGATGCATTTCGTATCATTTCCTTTTTTTAAAATAAAAATTCACCTTTGACGTAAGAAATCTTTTTATTTAATAATATGGCTAATGTACTGAAGTGAAAAAACAAATTTAAACAAACCATTGCATACACATTAGCCTGTTACGTATTTTCTTCATTATTTAACTCTACAGTTATCTTAAGCTATAATTAAATAATCAATAAATAAGTTCACAACTCTATTTGAAAATATGTAAGAGCAAGATATTAATTACTAAAGAATGTATAAGGTTACTACCTTTCTCTCCCTGTCTCAAATCCAAACTCTTTTAGTCAATCTTAGTTTATATTCTAATAATAAAGTCATAGCCTACCAAATGACTCGTGCCGATTCAAGTATATTGAATTATAGCAGATTCGAATCTTTTTATTTAATTAAGAGTCACTTCAATCCAAATATTAATTAAAATGATTTTTATCCTCTACTTCTCTTCCCTTTTCTTTAAATTTTATTTCGCTCATACGTGGCTCGTTCAAAAAATATAATGTTTTGCATATATCATCCTAAGATACTCGGAAATATTTCTTCTAAAATTTAATACAGGAACTATGAATTCATATCATATTTAATTACATAATGTAATATATGTTTATAATTGTTTCATTATGTTTATAATTGTTATATATTTATGAAACAAAATACGAAGCAGTTAATGCATTTTCTTACTTTGTAGGTTGTGTTCAATCCAAATATTTTTCATTAAAAATAATTTAAAGTGATTTATATTAGAGGCAGCTATCAAATTAACTAGTAAAAATGATTTAAATTAACAGGATCTTAGTTTTTTTATATTTAATTTAATCAACATTTGCTGCTAGTTATTTTTATTTTAATTTTAAAAAAACGTTACTAGAATAGTTAAAAGTGTTGAAACGTATTTCACAATTTTTGAAAGTTGTTTTGAAGGATATTTATGAATATCACCTAGGAAACAATTATATGTTTAAAAATCACGTACCATCTCTCGAACCTTTCTATTATGTAATTCTCAGTACAATAATATATTGATTTCATTACTAAGTGATATTCTCTTTATTCATGCAGATACAGTTATTATAAACAGGTTACTTCAGTATATATTACTATTCCTTAGACTTCTTAAGCGATTTGATCTATTAACGAGAGCAATACGCTAAGTCTCATTGATTGACTATAATTTTTGAATCATATGGGTAAAATTTGAGGGTTGAATTATTTTAATTATTACCACTTAAAAAAAGAATAATAAAGTAATGTTACATACATTTCCCATCAACGAAGAAAAAACAATTTTGTGGACGTATCTCCATTTTACTGGAATATCAATTTGGAGTAACACAACATCAAAGACATGTCTACGTAAAATGCTTCGTTTCTGGTTTCCATTCTTTCTTCATGTAGCCCTTTTATCCGCTACAGCAGTTTTGTTTATAGGTTACCGATCTGGAAGTTGGAGAATTGATTTAATTTTATCGTGTGGTTTTGTGAACTTCTTATCAGTAGCTCTATGGTATTCTTTGTACTTTAAAATCAGATCAATAATCACGCTTGTTGAAAAAATGAAAAAACTGTACTCCTCACAAGCCAATTGTTGGATTGGAAATTTCGAAGCAAGCTGTACGAATATGGGTTTATTAATATATACAATAATACCGACTGTATTTGCATTTTTATACGTAAGCGCGTTCACAAAAGACAGTAAAGATAATTTGTGGACATATGGATATGATTTCAAAGATTTATCTATCTTTTTTAAAATACTACTTTTCGCTAATGTAAATATGTATGAATCTCTCCAAATTATCTTTCCTGGAATTTTGACATGTACATACTGTACACTTTGTCACAGACTGAGCAAACTTTTGATACGCCATAATAAGCACCTTCTGAAAATTTCGCAAGGCTCAGAATATATGAGTTCAATCCATCTTGTGAAAGAATACTTCTCGATATTAAGTGCTGTAGAATTACTACAAAAAGTGTTTTCAGAGCCAATATTTTTGTTAATTATGATGCACTTTGTGCACATGTTTTCAATGCTAGCTTACTATTTGCCTTTCAATATAAATCAGTTCAAGGTTGTCATTATAACAGAGTCCATAATTGTTTCATCTACAACTGCACTGTCAACATTTGTCATAATTATATATGCTTCTAAAATTGTTATCAATATGAAAGTGGTCAAACATACGTATCACAGATACAAAGAGATCGTGGTTCTTAATTCTGAAAACAAAGATGATCCCATCATTCAGTTAGCTATTGACAGAGAACTCATTAAATTGTCTGCCTGTGATGTGGTGTTCTTTAAGAAAAGTCTCATTTTGACTTTATCTGGTGTTCTTTTGACATACAGTCTATTAATATTTCAAATTGTTAAATAGAATATCGAACAACAAAAACCAAATAAAGTAAAAAAAAAAATATATGAAATAAAAAATTTGAAAATTATTGCTTTTTCCTCAATGTTTTGCAAACTATCGAAAATAGTTTTTTTGCATTATAAAAAAGAGGAGGAACACTGTTATCATTATTGCAGGAACTTTATTACAAGTACTCACTCATGCAACATCATTTTCACGATCTTATCTATTATTATACAAGTACTAACACAGTACATTGTGATCAAACAATATTATACTATTTTACCTCCTTATTACTGCTAATCTAAACAATTTTTAAAGCAACTTAAAAACAAAATAAAATACACAGAACTCCTCGGCCTTATAAAAAAGAAAATTATATACCTATATAAGCTTTCAAAGAAACTATGTAACTTCAAAAATGGCTTCAAAATTAAGCAATGCAGAACTCAAGGAAGAAATAAATGCTTGCACATTTCTTTGTTTTAAATTCTGCATAAAAATAATAATGGAAAAATATCTATAGAACATCTCTTGAAATATATTTTGATTTTTTTCAGTATAGTTTTACTGTGTTTGAATCCAAATGGTTACTGTCGCTGGCTTATGGCCAAGATTATTTTCGATGAGTGAGGGTTCCAAGCTAGGTGTCATTGGAGACCCGCCGAATCTTGTGGTTGATGTGCGTTATATCAAACAGTGTCTTCACTGATGCAGAAGTTTGGAAAATGGGATGCCTCCACACCTGCTGTTTTCATCACTTGACCAGTGTTTATAATTACTAGATTCGTCAACAATTGCCATCGTGTTACTTCTTAGTTCACAGTTAATAAATTGATAAATCATATTAGTCTTAACTAATACTTATTTTTATATGCGCAATATATTCTGTTTATCACAAAGGCTTACTATTTAATCTTTATGAAGACGATAATACGGACATCAAGATTTTACACCGTTTAAATAACAATTTTAAGAACTCCTTTGCTTTTTTATTATTATAATTGATATCATGCTACATACATAGAGAAATTGTTCGAAGAACACCAGCCGTACTAGAATTTTTTTTTAAATGATTATAGCTAAGTTGAAATACAGATTAATAACTTTTGACAAAGTCAATTGCTTTGATTATTTTAATTGATATTATTTTAACATAAATATATGGAAAGTGATGTTAAAATTGGTAATTCAATCCGTGAATATCAAGTTGCTCAGTTGTAAAGTTGTCTACTGAGTGTAAGTAACGTATTTTCATGTATATATAATTTTATTTATTTATCTATCGGCCCTTGCTGCTTCATTGTGTCTTGTAATACTGAAATTTTTTTAATTAAAGAATATTTTGATTATCATAATGACAATTGAGAGAGTATCAGTAATAAAATATTTATAGAACAAAAAACTCTTTCATTTCATTAAAAGTTCATTTATTTTTTCTATCTCTTAAAACTCAATATATTTAAGTTTTATTTATTTTTATTTCAAAATTTTTGCATCTTAAAAAATATAAAGAGATTAGAATTTTCTTGAGTCTTAATGATGTTTTGCCAACGAAGAAAATATATTTATAATGTTTTTCAAAATTGATTATCGACAATTAATTTTTAGTAAGATAATATTTGTTTAAGAAATGCTTCCTAATTTTTTCGAGAAGGCGGGATAATTCTTTAATGATTGTTGCGCTAAATAGTGTGAAGAAATACGCACTTTGAGTAGAAACATTTTAATTATATATTCGTTTGCTTAGTGTCTGTATAGCAACAGATATAAAATCTTCTTTTCAAAAAAATAAATATGCCTGCTTTTTTTAATAAAAACCCTTTTGTCGCCTTCCCACTGAAAAGGCAACAAAAGGGTTTTTATTATGAAAGTGAAATAAAAAATTAGAACCTCCTCATAAAAAAAAATTTTTTTTTTTGGGAAAAAATCTGGTTGTTTTCAAATTTTTTGTTTATATTTTCATCATCAAATTTATAGTACTATACTTTATGTTTCCTCTCAATTAAAACCCATAAAATATTTAGTAAAACACTAACGATTTTTAAAATCAAATTCAAAGATGGGAGTTTGAAAATAATTGTAAACTTTTTGTAAATGAATTCGATATTTTAAATTTTGACATTAGTTCAAAACAACCCTTTTTCACTGATTAGTTTCAGACTTCATTTCAATCTTTAACTTAATTTAATTGCTTTCTTAGTGAAAATCAATTTCATTAAGCAAAAATGTATTCTTGTATAAATTTTAGCTTCTACTTTATTAGTGCAATATTTTAAACTGATTTTCATTAACAATACATAATAAAATTGTTATATTACGGTAAATACTTTGAGTTTTGATTATTTTATGATTGCCTATTTCTACCTGACCCTTTAATCACATCCGATATGCTTCACAATTTGGAATCACATTTAAAAGACGAAGTCGATGCTGTAGTCGCCATCCAATTCTGTACATTTAAGCCAAACTAATGTGAGGAGTTTGAGCCCTGCGTACATAATGAGCTTCAGTCCTATTTGAATGGTATATCTTTGAATCATATAGGTGAACCTCATAGGTTATGCACTTTAGAAACATCTTAAAGTATTTTTCAATTCAAAAACAAAATCCGTCGAGAAGAAAAAAAACAATTGTTTGGTTGGTACAGATTTTATGCCAGGGTGGTCTCATTTTACACACTGTGCTAGCATATGGTGAAAAAATGAATAGAAGTTGAAATAATTCGATATCTACTGAATTAAAAGCATCTTTCATACGGGATTCTTATATCTTTTGTTGCTCTATATCCTACAAAAACCAAACATCAATCGAAAAAGGAATTCGTTATAAAATTGCTTTAAATATAATTTTTGCTCTATAGAGAACAAAAAAATCAAGAATAATACCGCCAATAAACTATATAACAGTAAGACAGTATAAAAGTACACAACATTACAAAAATGTATAATTATTTAAATTCTAAATAGCTGACATACAAAATCACTTTAAAATTACTGTAGGAATCAAATGTTTAAAATAGTAAAAAATGGTATAAATATTTTAAACAATAATGTAAACAGGAACTGAGGTAAAAACGTATTATATATTCAGAAAGATTCCTTCTAATATATTGCCAAATAAAGTGTTGTGAATAAATTGGAATAAGAAAATTATATTACTTTGAAAGGTAAATTTCATTAAAATCACGAAAATTAATGTACAAAATTACTTAAGAGATAAAATGTTGCAATACATTAGTGTTAAAATATGCTAATTCAGATACAATTCTATTTTAGCCCATGCCTTAGTGATAGAAAATTAAATTCTGCCAATAGCACTGAATACAGGGTTGCTTTGAAATATGTCTTACAAGGTTGCATTACAAATGTAATTCAATGCATCTCTCAGAATTTTTGGAGTCATTTTGCTTATGTGGTCAAGGCCATTCTAAAACAGGATCCAACCAATGATTGTTTCATTAAGTTTTTAATTTTGTTTATTTTATATCAATAAGAAAGTTGTTCCTCATTTTTGGCCACTGTACATTTCTTTAACTAAATCAATCTTGCTTTAATATAGCTTGTTTGATTGAGAAATAATACTTTAGAAAATTTATTCTTTTCAATGTCTGTTTCTCTTCACAAAAAAGGAATTATTCAGGAACGTTTGAGACGAGACCATCCGTGTTCAGATTGCCACATTTTTTTTTAATGGAGCTCTGGTTAAAAATTGCTTTTATCGCTCATTTAAATAATTAAATAATATTAATTGAAATTGATTTTATGAAATCTTTATTCATAACTAAGCATAAGTTAAGAAATTTGTCATGTGGGTTTTTCAACTGATTTATTAATAAAATAGAATTTTAAGAACTTAGCAGTACAATTTTTTACAATGATCATTCCAAATACTTTTCAGCAAGTAAACTTTTAAATTAAATTTTCAAAATATTAAAAACCCTTGTACAATTATTTTCTATTGAATAAAATTATAATTTTATTATATATATATTATATATAACAAAAAAGTTTCACAACGGCAACTTTGAACGCATAGGAATTCATTTTCATAAAAATTAATGTAAATCAAGTGAAAAGTTGTTGATATGTTCTATGTATTTTTCATTAGCATTGACACTAGATGAAAGAAAAATAATCTTATTTAAATAGCTTTGTTGCTGGTATTTTATAACTACTTATAAAAAATTTTATTCAATCAAATTTTTCAAACAAAAATGTTTTCGTAAATTCGTTATTTTTCCCCTCATCTGCTTACTTTTATTCGTAAGAGTTCTTTCTCCAAAAGAGTCCTAGTTATGTATGGGATATTGTTGTAAAATTGGAAAATAGGAATAAAGTAACTCACTGTAGTATGAATATGTCATCCTTCCCGTCCCCCCAAAAAAATCGGCCTTCATTTTTCAAGTAGATGAGACAATCTTCGCATTCTTTCGAGCAGAATCACAAGAAACAGGCCATTGTTTTGATAACAGCTTGGTGTTAGGTGTGTAATGATAAATCAGGTCTCATTTACAGTGAAGTAAAGTGACGAAGTCATCTTGTAATGAAAATGACAACAGTCTAATTTTGACTTGACTGCAAATAATGGTCAAATGAAAACTAACAAATAAATTTAAGTGAAATTTTTTGGTACCATGTAAGAGCACACAATGACAACGCCAACCTGCCCTAGCAATACCATCTAACATCAAAACATTTACTCTTTGAGCCACACGTATATTTTCAACTAAATATTCGCATGTTTCACATCTCGCTTATTCATATTAAACGTAATTAGATTTTGAATAAAAATCTTTGGACAAAAGGAAAGTTGGTTTTAGCTTTCTTTAAGTATTATTCTAACAGTAGTAGAAGAAAATAAAGTTAGGTACCTAAAATTGTTACAAAATGCAAATCATTTTAACCCAATCGAAAAACATTGTATCCTCAGGGAATAGAAAACAAATTCCTTTAAAAAGTTCATGCTTTCCGTGGTGTTTTTAAAGAAAACGATAACTCTACTTTTTTCCCAAGGCATTTACCAAATATTAAAGTTAAGCTAAAAATGTTTCTGTAATATAAGCATATTTCTTTTTCAATATCAAAATCTCTCTAAGGAATGTAAACATAACAATCATATATGTCGGTCAGGAAACATTTTATATCTACACTAAAGAAAACAGACTTGAATCTACAGATTTTTCTTTGAATATAAAAAACTTTTACATACCGTTGAAACAAATTTTGCTAGACAAAAATGAACCAGAATAATAATAAAACAAAAAACGATGAAGGTTTCATCTAAAAAGTAATAACCAAATCATAAGGGATTTCTTGAGTTAAAAGACAATAGGAAGACAGAAAACGAAACCAAAAACTTTTTCTATAGTCTTCCCATAAAATGCAGAGATTTTTTTAGGTAATTGGCAGAGTACGTTAGGGAAAAAGATTTCAAACAAAACTTTAGAAATAAGTTTGCCATAGTATTACATAGTTATATTATCGTAAACTGAGATACGTTGCATTACTTTTTTCACGTGCGATTTTGATTCAAGATATTGGATAATTTTGCAGAACAATAAAATATTTTCAATAGTTTTTCTACATTTATTAGTTTTGTTTCCTTTAATGAATACAATAGTCTAGAGAAGATAAAATCATATGCGTAAGGAAATAAAAAGAACTATATGATTCTAATTTTTATCATTTTTCGCTTGATAGTAACTAATGTATAAATATGAGGAACATTTATGAGACAGATATTTTTCATCCACTGGAACTTTATTACCGAAATCATACGTTTTGTGAAATAACTGTACATAAAATGAAATAAAAATATATGCATACACAAAATTATAATAGAGCTGTTTTTTATTCTATTGACACTTAATAGAAATGATTGCAAAATGAATTCTGAAAATGATTCACCAAAAATACTAATTTTGAAAATTATACTTGTAAGAAGAGCTTAGAGTCGGTGTAATTCCTTATCCAAAACCGATACAATTTCAATTGCAACGGACGTTAATAAGAATAATTAAGAAGTTAAATAACTCTAATAAAGAAAT
This sequence comes from Nephila pilipes, assembly GCA_019974015.1. Lineage (NCBI taxonomy): Eukaryota > Metazoa > Arthropoda > Arachnida > Araneae > Nephilidae > Nephila > Nephila pilipes. The sequence continues at coordinate 104,320 of BMAW01120301.1, forward strand.
TTCAGTCAAATATACTGATTCTAATTCAGGTAATCTATAAGAATATACATGATATTAATTTGAAGCATTTCATTACAGTTTTGACTGAATTAAGGATTACTTCTTATAGATTGGTCATTCACTAATATGTCTGTATATAGTGTGTGGTTGTGTGTGCGTAGAAAGATACAATCAGTAATCATTTCCCCCCATGATTATTCTGTTTCTTTTAACGGCAACCTACATTATTCCTAGAAAAAAATGAACATCATTAATTACAGAAAAAAAATATATAAATAGAATTATGAGACTCAAGCATAAACTAAAAATGTTTCCGGGTTTCCGGAAGAGTATAATAAAAAAAAAATTCTAATACTTTCTATTTTGCTGAGATCTAATATGATATACAAGTTCTTTTCAGTATATGCTTTAATTTTTTTTAAATTAGAAAATAGCTTAGATATGTAAAACATTTCGGTGCTTAACAAAAATGAAATAATTACAAATGTTAGCAGAACTGTACCTCAAAGAATCATAGAATTTTTTATTCGAGAAATTGTCCCCTTTTGGAACCGTTGCAATGTGTAACACGGGACTTGTAAAGGTTAGTTGTTCGTCCCGTAGTTACACTAAAAAAAAAAAACGTCACATCAGGAGTGTAATAACGCAAAAAGAACTAATAATTTTTTTTAAAAAAAAAAGGTAAATAAATTAGTAAAATAATTTAGGAAAAAATTAAGACAGAAAAAAAGAAATAACAAAAACTGCAAAAAAAAAAGTTTAAAGTTAACTGAAAATAAATTTAAAAATAAGGATTCTGTTCTTTGCAAAGTATTCCATAAATATTTTACAAGCTGTATTAATATTATATAACAGTTTAAGGGCGTATCATTATTACTCCACTTGTGTGTCATCTTAAATATGAGTCTAATTGTAATTCTCTAGGTCAACTTAATTTCAAGTACAGATGAGGTAATTAAAAAATAGGCACACAAATACGATTTAAGAATGTAGATATTATTTATCGTTGTACTTTACATATATATATATATATATATATTCTCTAAAATTGAGATATTCTCTACTCGTTCACTGTATCTCAGTGCGGATACTAACAACTGCAATAAAATATTAAAGATTACTCTTGCCGTGATGCGATGCTTGTAAACCTCTAGTGGCGTAATTCAACCTTTTAGTGTCGGTTCGATCCAATAGACACGCAAAAGCCTCACCACATATTATGTTTGAAAAAAAAATCCAAACGATAACTGCATACTAGCGAAATAATGCTGTTTTGAAAGATTAAGTTAAAATACCAATTAAATTTATCCACCATGTAGAAAAATAAAGGAAAATCATCAAGTACGCGGCAAAAACGCTTTGCGCCTCGCCTCTGCCTTAAAAGACTTCACCTGCCAGTCGATTCGCATGACATTATTCGCATTGCTGACTCTAAACGACATTCGTTCCCATCAGCATAAATGGCAAGAAAAAAAATTCGAACTGCAAGAAAATCAAATTTCAAAAGAATAGAGAAAGAAGGTGTGACATATAAAAATGAGGGTTTTCAGATTGATTTGGTATGTATATATTTTTGTTTTCTGAGCAAGTTTTAACTTCAAATTCAGTTTCTGAAGAATATAATTTTCAGTACTTTTACAATTTTTGAAAAGTAATAATTCAAATGTTTTTCTCTATATATTGATAAAATTTTGTAGAAATGTTTTGCAAATTATTTTTAAGAGCCTGAATTAGGAATTTTGTAATGTAGGGTTTATAAGTGGATTTATTCACATTTTATTGCATAAGAATGGAGGACTTTTTTTAAAAAAAAATATTTGTTGTTTTTTCGATTCTTAATAACTCTGCAAATAATGTGAATTATGAGAAAATCATAGACCAGACCCTGTATATGTTTCATATCAATACAATTGCCGAAGAAAAATGTTATAGAAAGATTTTTCATGAAAGGAGAATATTTAGAAAATGTGGTATTTTTTCCTTATTTTATGCTAAAAAATTAAATTTTAGAATTTTTTTCATTGTAATAAAACGATTTAAATGTTTTTATGTACATTCTAATTCAGATGACACTAAATGTTTTAGAAAATTATTCATTTATACGGATTTTCAAAATTATATTTCCGAAGGTAGTTGGAAACCTTGAGTCTGTTCTTTCCAAGAATTAATTTAAAAAAATAATAATTCAGCTCGAAGTACCAAAACAAACAAAAAAATTTAATGAAGAGCAATTTTTAAATAATATTTTGAAACAATTTTTGTGAGCTTTACAGGATTATTCGAATTGTTGCATTCTCTTTTTAAGAGTGTCCAATGTTGAATGATTTTATCCATAGTTTTCATATTTTCCACATTCTTAAATGAGGTTATTTACTCTTCAAGGAATATTATATTTGTGAAAAGAATTTTTATAAATTTTTCTTATAGCGCAGTATTTTTATAATAATGGAAATTTGAATCATGAAATTAAATTTTTTGAAATTCAAGTTTTGAAGTTGCATTTCTCTTAAGTACATAAAATGTTTTGATTAAACGTATGAATTAATTCTTAAAGTTATAAATGTAGTGAATGTTATGTGTTACAAGATGCACCTAAAAGTAAGCTTCACAATTATATATAACAAATGAAAATATATAAAGCTTTTTGATTATTAATTACTCATATATAATTGTTCATCATATGAAGTTCATAATATATATATATAGAATATTTTTCTGTTCCAGTTTCGCGGTGTATAATAATAAAATAATAATACAACTACCGGAATTCTTTATTATTCTTTATGTGCACTACCTAAATAATTTGTAATGGTTTCTATATAACAATTTATTCGAAAAATTGAATTCTGAAATTATCATCAGCAGAAAAAAAAATAATAGAAACTTTTGCATTGCTCTCTTATAAAGCCTGCTATTTTCATTCTACGAACTAATCATTACATTTGCGTATATTTTAATTACTTAACAGTGACTGATATATGTTTTGCTCCAGGTTTTAAGTTCTGTAAAAGAATACACAATCATGTAAGTATATCTAAAAATTGTCTCGAAAATTCAAACATATGAGGTACCATTCCGAAACTTGTTTTTACACAAGGAATATATTGCCAACTCTTCTGGGAAGTTTGATTTTTCTTATCTTCAACTCAAAAGGGATATATTCAAAAAGAAACGAGAAAACAAAAGATATTCCTCGAGAATTGTAAACACTTGACAATTGTCGTCCCTCCGAGACTACTTGGACCAAGTGTTGCCGTCTCATTTTGCAAAACACACTCTGAATATTTGATGATATTTTCTTTCGGTTTTCCTGTATTTTCTCAATAGACAAGTGATATTTTCACTAAAGTCTACCTTTATTTTCTGTGTACGTTTCTGAATATGTGATTTGTATATAGTGCTTGTTTACACTAATTTAATGCAAAGGACAGTCTTAACTTTTATAATTATTTTTATCCATTTATTCCTTAATCATTATATAAAAAATGAAAACAATTTTACTTTGTAATCCGATTTTTTTTTTTTATTATTTTGTAGATTCGAGAAATATTTGAAAATTTTTAAATGGGATCAACTACATTTTCTAACTAACTTAACCAAGAAAAAAATTTTAAGATTTATGAATTGTACAGATAAAAATTAATTAAATATAATTAAGTGAGTATAATTGAAAGTTATACCTGATAATTATGATGTATACAATTACTAGACATATCTGAAAATTCTTTGGAATATAATTGTATACATAACTACCTCAATTTTTTACAACAAACATTTATATCTCGTCAAAAAAAAAAAAAAAAAACATGTAATTTCACAAAAACAAGAAAAAGTTAATTTTCTTTCTGTCTTTTCTTTTAAAAAGGAGAATTATAAAACAAATTTAGAATTGCTTATTGCGATTTTACTTACTTCAGAAGCCGTGGTAACCTGGTTACTTTCACGTAATCATGACCTGCATTATTTTCATCGAATTGTGGTTGTCAGTTCTGATTCCTCTAAGGATCCGTTATTTACAGTAACTAATACAAATGAGATCGGTTGGATCTCAAAGTCCTCGTGCTAACAGTGGTGAGGAAGTTTGGAAAAGGAGATTCCAGGTCAGGTGTCGTCTTTGACATTTGATGCAGGCTTAAGATTACGATGTCCACCACCAGTAGTCCTCATGTTGCTTCAAGTACGGCGTCCGTAAACAATTAATCAGTAAGTTGCTAAAAGTTAGAATTAAAAAAAATAGACCATTCTACTTTCGTCAGTCATCGTCAATTGTCTAACTATCATGTGAGTAAAGCATTTGTAATAAAATACGACAATTCTTCTGAAAATTTCATGAGTAGGAAATGGAGTAATATTTTGAAAAAAAGCAAAATTAATCTATGTTTCGTTGTTATACTTGTAACTATTCTAAAGCAAACCTTTCTTACGATATAAACAGAGAAATAAAGAAGTGTATCCATAAGCAGTATATACTTTAACCCAAAATCAATTTTAACCCAAACTGTTTATACAGTATCAAAAGCGTATAACATCCTTCCTTTATAAATTACTTTTAATCAAACTAATAAGAAATACATTATTTAATTGTTTAATAATTACAGAGAAAATTAGCGTTCTAAATAAATTTGGAAACTTATTCTAATTGCTATCAATAGAAAAGAGTAGCCTTAGTTGCAATGTATAAAATGATTTCTCTCGTGTCTATAAGAAAAAAAAGAAAAGAAAATCTATCCAAACATCTTAAAATAGAATGTAAATTATGTACATGTTAAATACCAGTATTACATAAATGAAAAATGTATCTCTATTCTACCTTAAAATAGTTTTTGAAAACATTCAATGTTTTATCAATTTGCATTGATATTGAAGTAAAATAGTAAAAGTAATTACTAGCATTTTCTGAATTCATTTTTGAAAATCTATCCTAATAGTACATTTTATAAATTAAAATTACATAAATAGATAATTCATTTTAAATAGCAATATAAAAATTAGCACAAATTTTATATCGTAGGAAGATGAAAATTAATATAAGAGTAAAATTAATACTCTTACATTATTTACTTATTACATCATTTACTTTTCTAATGGTTTTTTGTTATTTAAGTATTTTACAACTTTTTATTTATTTCACTTCGTGTGTGTCTGTGTGTGTATGTGTGTCATTAAATATTTAATCGTTAATTTAACCAACTTCCCATCATACTCTGAAACTTATGGAATCGTTCTTACTCGCCTAAAAATACAATAGTTAGACATTTTCGACAAGTTTTAACTAATATTTCAATATTTTTTTAATAATATAATTTATCCCAACCACTTGGTGCGATTACAAAAATTGCCAAACTTGGCGATTTTTTTCTTTTTTTTTCTTTTTTTTGCCTGAAAGTTAAGTCCGCGAAGCGGTCCAAGGTAACCATATTTTGGAAAATTCCAAAAAAACATTCCTGTCGCCAAGGCTGGTTGGGATGAACTGCATTACAACGATTTAATTTACAGAAAGAATTAATTTTATCTAATTTTATTAAGTATTTCCCTTAGTGTGTATCAGTATGTCATCAAATTTTCGATAGTTAATTTAACACACTTTTCATCAAGCTAGAGCTCTGAAATTTTGGGAATTGTTCTTACTCTCCTAATAATGCAATATTTAGACATTTGCGACACGTTTTAACTATTGACTTCAGTTTTTAGGTTGGGATCAAGTTTCTTTAAATTGGTTTTTGGTTTTGTTTATGAGTCAGATGAGTTATTTGGTGTTAGGGTGAGTGTATCTTTCATTTTTAGTTGTTACTGGAGTGGATGCTTTTTTTGAATGCTGAAATTGTGTCATTTGTAAGATCTGTGATTTTTTTTGATCGAGTTCAGAGGGAGAATTAATATTAGTGTAATTATTAAATGATATAGTGTTGCTGATGTCTTCTTTAAATTTGAAAATTAAAATGAATTAATAGTAGTACATTTATTAATGTTGTGTGTTGTAGTGAAGTTGAATTCTAGGATAACTGGTTTGTGATCTGATGAGAGCTCTGGGATACAGTTAATTTTGTAGTTGTAGTTGAAGTTATAAATGAGTGCGAAGTCAATAGTGTTAGCTGAGTTAGTACCGTACCTTGTGGGTGTGGGTGGGTAAGCGATGGTAATGTCGTGTTGATTTGTGAAATGGAAAAGAGCGTTATCTCTATTGGTGTTTGGCGTTAAAGTCACCAAAAATTATACCACTATTATTAATTTTTAATACATTTTTAATGTGTGTGGTGAATAAATTTGGGTGAGAGGAGGGGGGAATATAAAATTAGACTCTTGTAACAGGCGGGTGGTTGGGGGGGGTGAGAATAATAATTGTAGCTTTAGTGTGTTGGAGTGATGGGGATGTTAGGTGATGGTGAGTTTTGGAGGATTTCACAAATATTCATTGTGCCTCCTGATGCTATGTCTGGATGTGATCTATCATTTCTGTATGGTGAATAGTTGGCAATGTAAATGTTGTTTTCTGGTCTGAGGTGTGTTTCTTGTAATAGAATAATGTCGGGGGCTACGAAATCTCGTAATTCAAAAATACGAGATTGTATTCCGTTCGCATTCCAGGAACAGAGGCTTAGGCCTGTGACGACTGCCCAATCCGGGCTGGCTCTTGTGCCATGGCTAACTCAATTATTAAACACTAAGACACCATAATCAATCAAAGAAACGGTAGAACAATATTTACGGAATTTATAAACTTCTATTTACTATAACAACAACTATATATGCTCTCCTGGGGAAGATTTCTACTAACCAAATTCAACCCACCAATAGTAATAATCTAACAGACTCTTACCACTAATCCTTCCTCGACTGCAACTCAGACTCTGGATCAACTGTTGAAAACAGTAATAACTAAACCTTTTGTCTCCCGCCACTTTTACTCTAATCATCAACTTCAACCTCTCTTTCCACCTCTTTCAACTCCTCCTTCAGCCTCTCTATATCTTCTCCCTCAGCTTCTCTATTGCAACTTTCAGTCGGAGTTTATATATTTCCTAACTCTCCCACTTCACTGCATTTCAATCTGCTTTCTATCTGCATATTCACGATTCATTTTTGGTTGGGCAAAGATTGTTTAGCAAAAGCAATCAATCTTAATTTAAAGTCCCCAAGATTAGTGAAGAGAAACCGCGAATAGCCCAATGTCACAGGCTTAGTAGATTATATTTATTGTTCGTAGTGAAATTTTTCGTTAATTTAGTATTGTACATTGATTGAGTTATTTTCGTCCATCAATGTTTCCACAAGTGCCTACGTTTTATTAATTTCCCCTTTTGCTACTTTGATTTTAGGTAGGTGTATGAGTAGACCAGGTAGTTGTTTGAAAATTTCAGCTAGGCTTTGGAGTAGGTTAATGGCGTTTAGGAAGTCTGGGGTGCTGTCTTTTTCTTCTTCCTCTTCTCCTTGTGGCGTATTGCTATTTCTTTGATGCTGGTTAACGAGGTTTATGACTTTGTTTTTGTTTGATGGATTGTAGGTTGAGGGTTTGGGAGCTATTTTCAAGGTGGTTTCGGCTTTATTGGACATGTGGCACCATCTGTTGCTGTTCAGTGAGGGCATTTGCGTAAGTCACATTTTCTCTTCACATCCCCCGTAGGATGCTATATGCCCTTTGTGTTCGCAGTTGATGCATTCGGGGTTGTGATTTTTTTTTTAATCGGGCAATCCCGTGTGAGATGTGCGTCTGCACATTTTAAGCATTGTGGAGTGATGTGGCAGTTTTCGGCTGAGTGGTGGAAGTAATTACATCGATAACACTACGTTACTTTTCCACTTCCTCGGTAACCTTCAATTTTCAATTTCATATAGCATATTTTACTGACTTCGTAAATTTTTCCGGCTTCTAGGGTTCGAGGCAGGGTTACAAGATATACTGGAAGTGGGACCTTGGTTCTCTTATTGGTGAGCTATACTACCCTGGTTGGGTTAAATCCGTAGTCTATGAGTTCGTCGCTAGTCTTGTGGAGTAGTTTCACGTGGTAGTTCTTTAATAATTGCCTTGACAGGACGCTGCTGGACTGGACAAATAACATAGTATTCGTAGTTGGAATTTGTTGATAGGTGCTGTATTAAAGTCCTATATTCTTCAGGTGTGTCTACATAAAGTTTTATGTATTCACCTGATAGCTTGGTTTTGAGGTTGGGGATGACATTAAAGATGGATTTAAGTTGTTCTTAATAATTGTTTATTTTTAGCATTATTGGAGGAGGTAAGCTTTCTTTGGGTGGATTGACATCCTCGTTACTTTGTGTTTGGTGTTTTCTTGCATGTTTAGTGTATGAAATATGTTAGTTATTTGTGTGATGGTAGGTGCATTAATTAAAATTTGTCTTTTTATGGTTTTTCTATTGGGAGGGAAAATGCATCCTTCCTCGTCTTTTCTTTATTATGCGCTATTTTTGCGAATTAATTCTTCTGGTGTTATGGGGAGTGCGAGTGTCAGCCATTAGTAGAACAAGAGGGTAAAGAAGAGTACTCATCCTCCGCTTTCACCAGGTCATCTTGCGCTTTGGATAGCAGCAGTTGGTATGACTGGAAATGTTCGTCTGCTTCGCTGTGGTCTGGATGACATCTGTTTGAATTTATCAGGGCATGCGCTTCATCTCTGAAATGAACAAGTCGCTTTATTTTTTTGGACAGCCTTAAGGCTTCACAGGTTTCCATTTGTAGGTCCTGGTTTGGTTTTGAAGGCCTTGAAGAGTTTGGTAGTAAGAAATCCATTACACTTTCCATAGTCGAATTTCGTTTCTGATTAGGCGAGAAAGGAAAAGCAAAATTATATTCGCAAAAAAGCTGTAATAAGAGCTGCTGGGATATTTTTAGTTCTAGTCAGGAAATAAAGAATTAAGGGGAACAACTCGCTTCTATCTCAACCGGTGGTATTTTTACCTGGCTTAGAGTTAAAATTTAAGAATTCCGCAAAGGTTCTAGGCTATCTCGATAATATTGGTCTTAGACCTTCGATGAAGGTACTTTCCAGAAACATCTATTATTCGCCAAATCTCCCCAAGTGATTGCTAGTAATTCCGCCTAAAGACCGACAATTCTCAAAAATCCTAAAAATGCCGTATTTTTTTCTTTTTGTTTTAACATTGCACGTGTGATTTTTGCAGAAACTTAGAGTATTTCCGATCTGTCTGCGATATAGTAAGACAAATACAAATAATATTTACAAATTTATTACAATATTATACTTATGTACACACTCAATTACAATATAATTAGCGCACCAAGAAGTAAGAGTAGGATTGTTACGAAACTTGCCCTGAAGGTACGTGTCAGGTCGCAATAAAAATGATTGGAAATGCAGAGTACTCAAGCACTACGTAAAGCCATAAGACCGCGATGAACTTCGTTCTCCTTGGATTATAAAACAGGTGAGCAGAGTTTGTTTGCGTGTATTTAATCTGTTGCAGATGAACGCATTCTAACAAGATATGCCATTGCGCCACCATCGGAGACAATATGAACAGTTGTCAATATTTCGAGAGGAGAAGAATCATAAGGATAATGGAAACCGGTTGGTCAACTCGGCGAGTTGTTCACCACCTATGCCATTCTGCCTTTACAGTGAGGAAGTGTTAGGACTAGTCCACAAGAGAAATGTCTATTACACGGCTACCACTCACAGGACGCCTCCGACTGATCAATAGTAGAGAAGACTGTCACATCATACGACAAGCACTAATTGCGTCAACTGTCTCATTACCCATCAACCATGCAATGGCAGCACCTTCACTGTAGGCTGCTTTGTCAGTCCGTACATCTCAAAGCGCCAGGCTGAAGGAAAATTGCTACAGCGGTGCCCATTCCTTGTACTACCATTGACAGCCACTCACTATCGCCTCCGTTTAGAGTGGTGCCGCGCTCGAAGTGATTGGACTGCAAATGAATGGAATCAAATCGTCTTTAGTGACGGATACAGATCGAATTTGAGCAGTGATAACAATCCTGTCGGTATGTGGCGACCCCGTAATAAACGTTTCAATCCTGTTTCCGTCGTACAGCGGCACTTCGCTTCTACTGTAGGTGCGATGATATGGGTGCCATCGTATACAACGCACATTCACCTCTAATATTGTGAATCCCAGAGGTATGTTCGTCATTTTCATCTACCGCATGTGTTGTCACTCGTGGCATGGCTCCTAGGAGCCATTTGTTTACAGGACAATACTCGCGCCCACACAACAAGGGTTTCGTAGGACTGCCTCCGTTACATTTCCACCCCTCCTCGGTCTAATCTATTTCCAGATTTGTCACCAATTAAGCATACCTGGGATTATTTAGGACGGTAGTTGGACAGCCAACGAGACTGGTAGAATTTATGCGGCGTTTCAAGAAACTGTGAAATGTGAAGTCGCCAGGCATCATACGAGATTTGTATGCCTTAATGACCGAGATGATTAAAACATGAATTCATGATAGAGGTAGTCCAACATGATAGTAAAGATTGCTTTCATTTGTAATTTTTCATACAATAAAAAATCATTTTCTTTAATTTCTCTCTCTCTCTCTCTCTCTGTATATATATATATATATATATATATATATATATATATATACTCTCTTATACTTGACAACAATTTTAATTGAATCAACTGTTTGAATTATGAATTAAGAATTTTTAAATATATTTTTCTTTGGGGTTTCTCTTTTTTTAGAATTTTGTTATTATTATTTTTTTAATTATCTTTATGTGCACTAACTTTCAATATCTTACTATAATGTACTTTTAACTTGAATTATTTTATAGAAATGCTTTTATGTCGTCAAAATCAATGAAACACTTAGGAATTAGTCACATTCCATAATTAGATACATTAACGTTATAGCCATTCCGGCATGGTGTCTGTTTTGTTTTGGCGAATATGCTCGGAGCGATTTTACGTCATTTGAACTGGATTATTTTCCCGTCAAGACCAGTAAAATAAATCATATTTGAAGCTCCTCTCTCATCAGCTCTTATCTCTTGTGTCTAACTATACCGAATTTTCAATGAACATTCAAACTTGGGATTTCCCGAAAGACGAATAAGCGATCATTTTTTTTTCTTTCAAAACGTCTTTTTTTTTCTGAAAGCTCCATTGAAAGAAAGAATTTTGAGAATTTGGCCAATTTGGCTCTGATAAATTGGGGTATATGTAAAATAGAAATATCATATATATAAGGGTTACAATATACATGATATTTTCTAATATCATATTTGGCAACGAATGTTTCTTTAAGATCTGTCGCTCTTAACATAAACATAGCGTAGAAATATTTGTCCTGTTTAATGAGGTATATATCTCTCGCGTTTCTTCTCTCCCCATTTCTTCTTTCTCTTCAATTTCTTGTCAAAATAATAAAAAAGTATATTTCAAAAATATTTAACTTCATAAATTTAAAGAATTATTTGACGGCATACATGTAATTCCTTTTTTGGAGAAGGCGAGTTGTATATCCAGTTCAAGCTAAGGCATCTTCGATACTTTCTCATTTCGCGGACGGAAATGTCGCCGAGCAGACATTACTGGCGGCAACACACAGTAAACACATATTTCGTTTGGAGTCGGTCGCATTATTTTTGGCTACATTATCGACGGCGCTGGTGAAATGGAGAAGTAACGCACCATTAGTAATATGAAAATACAGTTTCTTGACCAGAGGCTGTATATGCAAGGGTTGGTATTCATTCTATTTATATAAATAGATGATGAAACATTTTATGCTACATTCTTTACGATATGCGTAACGATGTACAGAATTACCATAAAAATAGAAAATTCATAAACTTGGCAGAAAAGAAATAAATTTGTGATCCAGTGAATATTGCATCTAGAGCAGTAATTCTATAACTATTACTTTCCGGATTGCATTTTACAAATATTGAAAAAAGTTTTACATTCTAAACATACTGAAATTTAATTCCTTACTTTTAGGTTTCAATTACACTCTTTTTCTAACTTTCAATAAAATCACTTAAGCCAATATAATTACAATTGATAAGAAAACGAGGAGGGTAACAGTTTGCAAAATTAAAAAAAAACAAGAGTCAGTTAGCCAAGAAAATCTAATTACTCCAATAGTTTCAATTATACATATATATAATAAATGTATGAACTCCCAAAAGACGAACATGTTCAATACTTATTTATTGCTCACAAAAAAGTTGCTTGAAGTAAAACATTGAGAGCTTACCAAATTTGGCGGTGCAATAAATGTTCTGTGTTGTAAATAACTTGTAATAAATACTGCTATAGTTTAAAAACAATTCGTCAAAATTGCCAATCAGCACATTAAATAATTTCCGCCAAAAGGCCTTTTTAAAGTTATCTTAAATTATGATGTATATGGTGTTGTAACAAACGGCTAAAAAGGAACTCAATCCGTAAAAGTCTGGCTACTTAAATAAACATTAAAAATGAATTACAAATATACTTAAAGTACAGACAAGAAAACCATCAATAAAAAGTCAAAATTTGAAGATGAGAACATCTATAAAATCATAATTAAAACATCTATAAAAACTAAAGAAAGTCATAGTGGGGAGCAATCAATCATTCAGGACATGCGATCCTTGGCGCTCCTGTAAAGTGAGCAAATATCACCTCTAAATAGTAATATTTTTAGGTTCAAGGCCCGAGCAAACGAGTAAGTGTTCTCTATTCATTGTATCTTTTTTTGCAGATAGGACATAAACTATCGGTCAATATGCCTATTCTCTTTAGATGTTGTATTATGCAGTCATGGCTAGTTTATGAACTAAAATTGGCAAGGTCTCTTTACGTGGTTTATGACTGAATTCTTTCGAGTCCTTTGCAATATTTTCATAAGATTTATCTCTGGATTTATGAGACACATCCATGTTGTAGTTCAACGTGATTTTCTCTCGTATTCATCCTTTAAGGCAATCCATTGGAATAGTAAATTCTTCCATAAGTGCTTTTGTGCTTCTCTTAGCCAATTAGTCCGCTCTTTCGTCAACATTTACGTCCACATGGAATGGCATCCATTGGAATTCTACAAATTTACCATTCATATTTAGTTCCCGCATAATTTGTATTTTTTTACACACGATTAAAGACTCTGAGAGGTGCATACCCTTAATGCACGTTGCAACAAAAACTTGAAATTAAAAAGTGGCGTGCGGTTGAAATTTTGACAACCTTAATCTTTCACCAATTAAAATCGCCAGAGAGAGGAGGAACAATATCACATCTATTCGAGAGGTTAGCAATACAATATATATTTTCCGATGTAAATACCTTGTATTCAATACAGCTACAATTTTAAAAAAATCGCTCAAATTGTCAATCAGTGTAATAAGTAATTTTTGCCAAAAGGGTTTTTAAAGTTCTCTTTTAAGATGTATATGGTGTAACGTAAATAATATTATTTCTTTAGGTAACTTTTAACTGTGGTAATAATGAACCTCGCAACAAAAAGTTAAAGGGGAAAAACAGCGTTCGGTTGGAATTGTGACAACCTTTATTTTAACCAATCCCAAATTCGCCTGAGGGAGGGGCAGTCGTATACATCTATTCCGAGAGGTTATCACTCAATTGGGGTTTATAGCTCATAATAAGCAAATACTAAAGATAAATAGCAGTACTTTTATCCTTAGTATTTGCTTTTTTTTTTCGTAGCCCGTCAGCCGCTGTCATCAGTTCGAAGCACAGCGTTGCTCGAGGAACACCACTTGGAGGTCAGCTACTTTGGTCCCTCGAGGGCTGCCCACCGGGCACACCCGGGGGTGTAAAAAAAACACCCCCTCTCATCAACAGATTAATCTGAAAGAAAGAAGAGTTATTTTCGAGAAAGAATATGCACATAAAAATCACACACGAGAAAGCTTGCGAATTATCTGAAATAAAAGAATGTTATTTTAATTTGAAATAAATATTTCAAAACTTCTAACTTATAAGACATTTTAAAGACCAATTGCAATCATTAATATAAAACAAAAACTTATCGAGGCAAAATTAATTTTTAAATATTTTTAAAACACAATATATCCGACTTAAACATTTTGAAAATATAGTAAAATCATCCTTCGTAAAAGAAAATAGTTTCGAAATTTACTAAAGAATATATAACAAGCCGAAAATATTTTTAAAAGTTATTAGTAAAAACATTTCAAAAACAAAATTATAAAACGAATAAATATTTTGCAAGAAATAATTAATTTTTAATTCTATTAATAAAATTAAACAGAAAAAAAAATTGGAAAATAGAAACAAAGGTTAGTAAAAATTGCTCAATAATTAGGATAGGAAAGCTGAAATAAGTGTCCTCCACATGTTATTTCCATTACACAGAACATTAGCCAAATAAATTTATAATCTTTAGTGTAAATTCTTTCTGTTCAATTCATCAATCCTAAATTTTCATATTCATTTTGCATGTGATAAAAAAACATAATTGTTCCCGAAACACAATGAAGGCGACACAAATTAAAGTAATAAAAATTTTAATGGCAGTTAAAGATAGTAATTAGATCCAAGGGATATTGGAACCGAGGTATTATACGCCCAGATTTTCGATTTGCTTGGCGATGAGTTTTTTCTTATCAGTTACGCAATGAAAAAGTTATTGAAGTGCTGGGACTTGGTGATTAAAGATGTTTGGAGATAAATCGCAAAACGTGGGAAATTAGGGGTTCAACATGGCCATTAGAAATGGCAAACCTAGATTTTTTCCTGCTTTGCGTATTGTATTGCACCTGCACTACTCCGTAAAAAGACGCCATTATGTTAATTTTCAAAATCACGCCAAGTTGTGGAGCTAAAGTACATTTTCAACTATACTGGGTCGCCGAGCTCGTTTATTTCTATCGTCAAATTAATATGTCCTATTGACTACATGTAAGAAATTTGGCATAAAAACTCTCTTCGCAAAAATGGTGTCACTCTTCCATCAGCTTCAATATTAATTTAGTTTTGCGTTAAGAAATTTATTTTTAACAAAATCAACTACTCTTAATTTATGTACTCTTTTTAATGTTACACACACACTTAGAGGATTCATTTTGAAACATATTATACAATTTTTTTTTACAATTAAACTTTTACACTTAAAAGTAATGAAAATTTAAAATAAGCATTGATGGAGTGATGCAAAGAAAGTCGACAACGCATTGGCGGCAATAAATATATGATGACCTCTAGCATTATGTACGAGTATGTTAATACATTAACTAATATTATATATAGCATTTTATTTCCTAATGTAATGCCCTTTTTGGAATTTTTGATAAACCCAATGTGTGAACTGCGCCAAATAACTATGCATTGTTCTCTTATAATATTTTCAAAACCTAAAATAAATTTATTTCCTGAAATACTTTTATAAATAATTAACTTATTTTTGATGCAACAATATTAATTTTGCGCAAACAAATTTCGTCTAATGTCTTCAGTAAAACGTTACTTCTAATTATGAAAGTCGGTTAGAAGTTTCGTCGCCATAATTTCGCCGTCCCAGAACAAAACGTCGCCAAAGCTAAGGGTAAATAATAACATGTATATAATTATTATACATTAAAAGAAGAAAGAAGCAACAAAGGAAGTAAAGGGAGAAACAACAGAAAAAATAAAAGACATCACAGTCACCTTGGGAGCCTGTGGTGTCCTTACCTTCGGGACGAGAGCCCTCATGTTCGGGAACCGGTTGGCTGAAACAGGAGGTTCACTTACCTTGGAGACAAGGTTCCTCATCTTGCGTGGGGGACGGTTAGGATAAGAAGGTGCAATTACCTTAAGGAGGGTTGGGGCATCCTCCCAATCCATCGGCTCCTCTTCTTGGATGGGATCCGTTTTCCAGCAATCTGAAAGAAAAAACTCACAAACAGGGTTAACATCCGTCATTTCCTCGCCAAATGAACGGATTAGAAAATCGCCAAAACTAAACACAAAATCGTAAGCCTAACGCTACAGAAAACTTAAAAATTAAATACTAGATATAATTTATTCAATAATATAAATATCGAAAGTGATAAAAGTAGAAATATAGATTGAAATACAATAGATTTCAAGACAATAAATCAACAAAATAAGGTCGCTTTTTATCAAAGAGCACAGAGCAGGTATAATTCACGTTCAGTCGCTGTGAAATCTCACATGAAAAGGAAGAATTTGCTTTAAACAGTACTATTCCAAGAATTTTAACCAATCGGAGTGAAGCAATCGGAAGTGAAAGTTGAAGTACTTAAAACTGAAATTTAAACGAATAACAACAGTAGCTTGTTTTAATTTAAAAATTGAAATCATTATTTACTTTAAAATTTGAAAGTACATTCATTATAATATATAATGGAATACACACACACATATATATATACATATAAAAAGATTGGGAATTATGTGTTGGGAGCCCATTCCGGTTACGACTTTGCCATCTGACATTTGCTCTTAGTTACGCGACCTCTTGACCACCAAAAGCTTTCTTAGACTCGTCAGGAATAAGAAGCCAGAAGAGTGTAATGAACAAGTAATAAACAATTATAAGATAAAAATATTTCTAAGTTAAACGCGCGATTGATTTATTAAATTTAAATCGTTTTTTATGTAGATTAAAATACTGATTTAAAAATAACTTTCTGAATCTCAATTTGTGATTCTGTCTAAACTGACATTTCCTCCTATCAGTTGTAATTTGAATGTTCAATCTAAAATATAGTTTCTTTTTTTCAATTATGGTTCGTTTCTAATAATCTCTCATTTTTATTAGATTTTAATTAGAAACCGAAAATGGCGTTTGTATGATGTGAATAATAATGCCTAAATTTTTTGTTTCTGAAGTGGTATCTTCAAATAAATTTTTTTGATT
The DNA here is from genome assembly GCA_019974015.1 of Nephila pilipes. NCBI lineage: Eukaryota > Metazoa > Arthropoda > Arachnida > Araneae > Nephilidae > Nephila > Nephila pilipes. The sequence continues at coordinate 121,154 of BMAW01120301.1, forward strand.
GTCAACTCATTTCCATAAGAATATGCGCACCAAGAAGGAAGCATAAGATTGTTACTAAACTGAAGGTACGTGTCAGGCAGCAATAAAAATGATTGGAAATGCAGAGTACTCAAGCACTACGTAAAGCCATAAGACCGCGATGAACTTCGTTCTCCTTGGATTATAAAACAGGTGAGCAGAGTTTGTTTGCGTGTATTTAATGTTGCAGATGAACGTATTTTAACAATATATTCATTACGCCACCATCGGAGACAATATGCGCTGTTGTCAATATTTCGATAGGAGAAAAATCATAAGGATAATGGAAACCGGTTGATCAACTCGGCGAATAGCTCGTCAACTAGGCAGTTATGCTTTATTGTGAGTAAGTGTTGAGACCAGTAGACATATATGATATGTTAGATCTAAAAATAAATGTTCCAAATGAATGATATAGTCTAATAGTATTATCTTTTTCAGTTCCCTCAACACGATCTGTTCAGCGCAGTTTTTGAACACTTAAGCAGATTCACACAATCGCAATTAACGCCTAATCAGTGAAAAGATTGCCTTTAAGAATTCTGCTTTCGATAGAAAAATAGCTTTAAAATAATTTGATAGAATCAATGACAAGCTCTTTATATTATGATTAATAGCATCAGAAAAATTCGAATTTTTGAGTTAATTTTTAAAAATATTTATGTATAAATTTTACGTATAAATACAACATCAGCAAATGTCAGTAAACGCCCTGGTCTAAATAGATTTAGCTTGATTGAAATGCATGCATATTTGAAATTATGCTGTGATTGAATAATTTTTTTTCTCTATAAGAAAAGGAAAATAATTAACTTTCATTTAAAAGTAAGGAAATTATATATTTTATTTGTCAGAAAGGATTTCTTAAATATATTAATGCTATTTCAAACTAGTATTCGTCTTTTAGAAGCCAACATCCCTTCATTTTGCTCCTCCCAAACCTACCACTCTTCTTTCTATGCTTTTTCCATATTTTTGTCTGAAAATTTATTTAAATTTAATTACATTAAATATAATTAAATATACTAAATATTAAATATAATTAAATTAATTAAATGTTGATATTATTTTTTTTACTTGACAATTGTAATCCAATATTGCTGTCAGTAATTTTGGCCTGCTTAAGGAAATTGTTTTTTATTTATTGTCCATTTCTTCAATCCAAATGCGATCTCTCGTATTCGCCCTTCTACAAGAGCTTTCCATCACTGGTGTTTCTTCTGAGTCACTGTCATGATACGTTTTTACCTTATTGGTTGGGAGCCAAAGTTAGAACACACCCTCTCTTGCCTACCTAGCAATATATTTCCTTGCTTACTACTACACTTAATTTAATTTTCGTAAATAAACTTTTGAAACAAAAAATGTGTTTTTCTCAATTATTGTTATTATTTTCCTTTTAAAGTTTATTATAATTACTCTCTTGATATCATAAAATATACTGTTCCAGGCAAGGTGCAGCCTAAGCAATATTCACAAATCTACCAAGTATTTAAATTAAAAGCTGGAAACTTAAGTGCGTTTAGAAATGAATCAACTATATATTTATGTTTTAAATTTTTTGAATGTGTGTTTGTAAATTTTGTACATAACATTCACAATATTTTAGAAATAACTTTACTTTTCAATCAAATTTTCCCGAATTCTCTCTGATACTTATAATGCATAAACGTCCCTCATAAAAAGGGAAGAACCTGATAATAAATTAGCTCCCTCAATTGTCTGCAAATATATGATTAGATTTAATTAAAAAATTATTTAGAAATATTGTTTTTTTTTAATTTAAATTTATGTGAGGCATTTTGAAATAGAACGCATAAATAGTAACGCATTTTAAGAATATATCTTTTTTTGCAGTAATTGCTTCTGTGCAGACCGGGTCTGAGAAGTACGCTCATTTTACTTTAATTTTAATATCCATTTTGAATTATTCTTCTTTTTCAAAAATTTAAGAAAAAGGAACATCAATACGTGCAAAAAAAGGGAATCAGCTATGCTAATTTCAATTTTAAGTATTTTTTTTTATTTATTATTTTCGTTGTTTCCTTCATACATTCTTTCACATAATCTTTTACTAACCAACGCTTCCAATTTCCAGAATGTTAGAAGGCATTTTGGGCCAAAATGCTACATACCTTGTTTCAGCTAGACACATAGTCCCTAACTAATCATGAGAGTGTGGATTTGAGCGATAAGCAATATGAGAGAGAGACCAGATTAGACAACGGAAGAGAACATATTAATTGAGATCGTTTGTAGAAAATTTTACAGTTTTGATAGTGTATAGTTTCCGGTATTTGTCAGTATTTAATATGGATTTATGTTTAAAAATTTAATGGAAGTTTCCACTTGAATTTTATTTTTCCTAATTTTATTTATTACAGTTTGTCCTTTTCAAGTTAAGATGCATACTTTTATTATTTCTCTTATGTTCAGTAAACGTATGATAAGTAAGATATCAATTCAATTCTTATACTTGATCTCTTAAGAGTTTCTTGCTTGAACTTGAAGTTACTAAAGTTATTAAATATAATCAACGGGAGATTCTTTAAAGTAAGAATACATTTTATATTCATTTTATATTCTTTTTATAATTTTAAATTATATCTATTTATCTAAATGGCTTTAAAATATTAATGAAATATAAAAAAAAAAACCCCTCCAAAACTTACTTATTTAAATAGTTTAGAAAATCCATTTACAGAAACATCATTTCAATAGAATTTACTGTCCATTTTTTGTACAAAAAAAGGCATAGTAATCCTTTAAAACATCTAATCATGCTGTAGCAGTTTTAGGTGAAAATAGCGAATTTTACATGATTTGGAAATTACTAAAGACACACATAAGCAATAAAAATATCAAAGCAAGTATCGAAAATGATACTTCGGTAAACATACTTCACCATATTTCCAAATTAGAATATCAGACTAGTAATATGTTATATACCTTCTTTGCTCTGTATTATGATAGGTATGAATCACACAGAATCGATTGTCTGTGGATTCATCGCTGAACATTAACGATATATCGATCGTGCAATATAATTCCTACCCCTTATGATGTTGAAATCCTGATCTTACATTGATATAAAAAGCCTGCATTTTTTTTCTTCTGAAGAATACTTTGTTATCTATAGCTTGATTAGAAATACAAGGAGAAGGCTCAAAACATCCAAAGGCTTTGGAGGTTTACTAGGGATAGATGCATTCTTGCACATCAAGGTCAGTGGCATAGCATTTCTTGCCTATAGAGTAGGGATGGCTGTTATTTTATTTAATAGGATAAATAATAGCATTACGTGTTTGGAATCTAATCTGTCAATAATAGGTTGTGGAATGTAATTCCAGAATATAATAGGATGTTGCAATATAATCCAAACATAAGGAACGTTCCAAAGATTTTGAACACTAGACACAAATAGAATGGTATAATATCCAAGGAAAAGAAAAACCATTAAAAAATGAAAAAAAAATCGTGGAGTAATTTTACATGAAATAAGAAAAACACATTTACCTAAATCTGAATAATGATATGAACAATTAATACATAAATATTCACATACAAAAAGGTCAAAATTAATGTATCTTTATTTTAATCATTTATTTTTAATAGACTGGTCTATTAATATATATGTCTTAATTTAAATTATTTTCTATGGATAGCCACATTAAGGTGAATCATTCATTTTTTGTAATATTGTAAATCAAGAGTACATATTTTTATTATTATATAATTTAACTTCCATTCAATAATCCATTCAGCATTATTGTAATTTTAGTTGGAGCTAAAATTTCGTGTGATTCATTTAAAAGAATAAGCTTTAGTTTTATATTCTTAAGAATTTGCCTCATATGCGGATCTCTTGGTCTATTTTTGTAATATGTAAGGAAATTTTTGCGATATTGATCAAAATAAGTCTGGTCTTTGCGGGACCTGTTAGCTCCGGTCTTCGAGCGTACAACCGTTTGATCAACCTGAGACACACTGCTTCTGAAAGAAATAAAATAATGGAATAAAATTCGAACGCAATATGATTACGGAATTTAATCCAGATTAATACGTTAGTAAATTATAATACTTAATATCAATGAAACATTGAAACATGAACTTAATTGATATGGTAAGTGTATATACTCCTAAATAAATAAATTACTGAAATTTGTTATCAGATTGGACATAATTATAATGGAACTTAGTACTCAAAAGTAACATTTTAGGATGATAATCTGACCTGCAAATTAAATTGTTACCGACTTCCGAAAGCATATAATAAATCAAAGTTATACTTCTGTGATTGCAATAAATGAGCTTTTTTTTTTTTTTTTTTCAATTGTAGAATTTGCTTATCTGAATTTAAAAAATATTGCGTTATTCATCTACTGTAAAATTAGATAATATCAAACAAAACATGAATAAAATATTTTAAAAAAGTCGGTTTTATTTCATAATAGATGAAAATGACATATAATAATAAATAAAGAATCTTTCAAATGATAAAGAATGTAAAATAATAATTCTAAAACTAAACACATTTCTCACAGTGTGTTCTCTAAAGATGTGGGTTTCTGAAAATTTTTATTGTTCACAGCTTTTGAGCTACTAAATGGGCTAATGTTTTAGTCAACCACAAAATGTCGTAGCTGTCCACGTTCTAAAATGCGATTGAAATTTTGTTTTGCGTATATGTTTGATGACTGCTTTCACAAGTAAGAAACTTAATATTCAAAAAATTATAAAAATTTAAAAAGTCCGATGAAAATTTTTACAAAGTTGCCAATTATTGATTGCCAAAAATTGCCAATTAATTTTTACAAATTGGGATGCCATTGGATTTAGCCAAAAAAGGTGCGCTTTTTTATAATTATTATTAAACTACTCAATTAAATATAAGAATTAAAGTAAACGATAACATATCAAGAAACATGCAGTAGTAAACTTTTCTGATATTAAAATTAAAGAAAACGTTATGTTATTGAATTGAATATTATGTCAGCTACATATAATTAAAATTAAAGCAAACGATAAATATTTTTAAATTAATATGTTTCATTCAAATGTAATTAAAATTGAAGCAAATGATAAAAAATTGAAATTTGATCTTGTTCGCCAAAAGTGACCACCTAAAACAAAGCTCCCTCGGTGGCTAAAAAAATGACTGCCTCACAGCTGTCTTAAAATTCTGAATAATGTTATTTATTTTCATTCATATCTTTATTCCAGTTTAAATATGATTTAAGGTAATACATAAATCGATAAGTAAATAAAATACTTAATGTTTACGTTTGTTTCACTTCAATCCAATAAAAAAAATTAGAGGAAATTTATTACGACATATTTTTGAAAATTGATTCCATTGGTAGTGAAAGCAAACATCAGATTTATATTACATATATTTTATTTAATTTCAATAAAAATTCAGGAGAAATTTATTATGACGTATTTTTCAAAATTAAACTCTTTACTGGTGAGAGATGATATCAAAAATATACGAAAAACAAGATAATTTTTTAAAAAGTGTTATGGTACGATATTTTTGGGTTAAATAAAACAATCGTTCCTTAGGAGGCTAACAAATTTCTTCTAATTTTTATAGGGCAGAAATAATGCATGTATAAAAAATGTATCGTTTGTAGTAATTTGAAGTACATTTTTAAATACATTATTGTTCACAACTTTTCAGCTAACAAATGGGCTAATGTCTTAGTCAACCATAAAAGTCGTTGCTGACCACTTATCAAAATGTGATTGGAATTTTTTTTGCGTACATGTTTTATGCCTGCTTTAATCAGGAATAAATTTAACATTCAAAAACATATACTAAATTTCTCCTAAATTTTTATAGGGTAGAAATAATGCATATTTAAAAAGAAACATTTCCATTAAACTGAATTACATTTAGCTTAAACATATTCACCTTAATAATATATATTATTTATCGTTTACTTTAAGTTTAATTATATGCAGCTTACATAATATTCAATTTAATAATTTATCGTTTGCTTGAGTTTTAATGTCGGAAAAGTATACTGTTGCTCAGTCCTCGCTATTTCCTCGCTTACATTACTTCTTACATTTAATTGAGTGATTTAATAATAATCATAAAAAATAAATCTTGTGTGGATAAATCTGTTATTAGCGAAACTTAAAACTTTTTAAGTTTTTATCACTTGCTTTAATTTCAGTTACATTTAGCTTAAAATATATTAAATTTAATAATTAATCGATTCCTTGAGCTTTAATATTTGAAAGAACAGATTGCCTGCTTCAGTATTCTATCGTTTGCTCTAGTTCTAATTTTTAATTTAATATTTCAACTATTCCTTTTAAATAGTTAGCATCTTTGAGAATAAATCTGTTCTTTACAAGCGTTTTCATGAAAACATTTTTTTAATGAAATCTGTTTTGATTCAGTTAAAATTACCCTCTCACTAAATTGATCAAATCATTTGTATAATTTATTTCATAAAAGACTTTTATTTAATATGTTATTCTTAAGTAATGCCTCAATGGATAAATTTGTTTAATTTAAAATATTTTAAGATTTATATGATTGTTTTTTTTACCTCCTTAATGAAAAATATTAACACTTTACTTGTTCAGTCCTAATCAACTGATATCAAAATATGTATAAATATACATACAAAAATATATTTAATATTTTGGAATGGAAGCATTTCACATATTTATCGATTGATCTCAAGTGATAAAAAAGATCTTTCTATATTGGAATTGAATCGGATATGACTTCTGTTCCTCAACGGTTGAAAAAGATTAAATTGGTTATCCTTTTTTCATCTATGCAGTATGAAGTCAAAAATTTAGAAAAGAAAGAACAGTAACTAGTTATAATTTTATGTTATAGAATAAAATTAAACTATATATAATACTATACATAAATGAGCAGCCTCAAATGCTTGAAAAGCAAAAACTATGTAATGTGCCCCTTGTTTATTCTACAATATAATTCATACGATTGCTATGAATGAGTTTCTTGTTTTTATTCATGTAAATGTTTCTTACCATCATTGTATGCTGTACAAAAAGTGCTTTTTTCTAAAGGAATTTGGTAAACAGCTCTTTAAACGACAAAAATATTAGAATGAAAAAAAAAAAAAAACACCTGAGTAATAATTAAGAGGCCAATATCAATTCTTTCAGCTGAAATAACTAAAAAATATCGGAACACCTAAGACAGGAAGCTGCTGAGATTAAAGTCCATACAGCTATAGAAAGACACAAAACAAGAGAGCTCCTATCTCAGTTTTTCTTCATTAATAACATGTAAATATGTATTGGAAGTATTGTTTGTTTTTAAAAGAGCTTCAAGAATAATAAAAGTAAAGCATTATAAATTTTAATTACAAATCATTTACTTTCTAAGCTTTTAAACTCCACATCATTTTATACAAACAACATATTGGACAAAGGAAGTAGCAGGGAACACAAGGAAAAAAAAACAAGACAGTAAAGGGGGCGGGGATTTAAAGGAATTAATTTTTTTTAGTGACGATAATTGCCTTTGGTGAACCTAGGACTCAGAAGTACACTTATTTTATGCTAATAAATAATCCTTTTGAATAATTTTATTTTTTAAGACTAAACAACTATTACGTCACCCCCGCTCCCCGGTTCACATAAGGTAGCTAACCTCATGGGGAAGAAAAAGATAGGTAGGTGTGACGATTTCCATACTTACCTAGAGAAGGTAAGCCCCAAGAGGGTATAAAAATCGAGTGCACTGATTACGGTGTTATGAATTCATTACTCTATCTATAAAGTTACAGCACACGATCCATGATTAAAGTCTTATTCAAATTATGATAGAAACCATTAGTGAAAGACATTTTAATTTTGAATTACAGACATATAAAAAACGATGCTTTAGATGATGTCTAGTCTAATTTTACAGCGTCCCATGAGAGAACCAATTTGTTTTATCATATACCAACCTCGTTATTTCACCCAGTGTTCTTTAATAAAATTAGCACTCGAACTCATGACTTAACTTCAATGCCTGCTGTTAAAGGAGCCATAGCGGAAATTTAAGCTAAATAATTTATTGGCGCAAGTTTTCTACAAGGAATGGTACATATTCTTAAATATATCTTAAATATTATTATATATAAACACTCGATATAAAGCTAGTTCAACAAATAAATGCGCTTTTTAAAACTAAATAAACAATTATTTGAAAAAAAAAAAAAAACTGCATAATAAGTCATATCATTTCTTTCTCAAATATAGCCTAGAGGGATCTACATTTCTTTAGTATAAAGTATTTTTTTTAAAAAAAAACTATTGTGTATTTTTTTTCTGAATAATTATAATAATTATTATTATGACGATGAAATTTGAATTTAAAAAATACAGCACATAATGACATATAATATTTTTTTTAAAAAAAATTGATTTTTCAATCATTTAATTAAAACTAATGATTCTGGGACTTTTAAATGAGTACTTACGTCTATGAAATTAAAAAAAAAAATCAATTAGAGAGAACAAAAATATCTAAGTTTTCTTTCTGTTTTCATTTTTAAAGTTTTTGAATATTTTAGGCACGTTAATCTTCTTTTAATGATACTCTAGCGCATAAATTAATATTTGAAGACGTCAGTTTCCAGGCATTACAACATATTATGTTCATATAAATATTTAATGAACAGATGACATTTTTATAATTAAAATGAAAACTGAAACAAAAATGAATGAAATTTTATACAAAATATTAAATTTAAAATTCAAAAATAGATTAAAAATTATTTTAAAATATTTACAGATACAGTTCACATGTATTATGAAATAAAATTAAAATAAAATTAAATTTCTTACCGCAGGAAAAAACCCTTGTTTCTTTTATTTTTATTTATAATTTTATTTATTTATTGCATATGAAGAGAACGTTTTAAATATATTTATAAATTAATAAAACTGTAAAATATATGCTTTTTGAACATGGGTTTTCTTTCAAACTTCACACTTTGCTTAACATTAATTTTTTATACCTTAAATTTTAAAAGCAAAATGGAACGTTGAGTCAAATTAAATTTATTCAATAATTCGTTTTAATAAGTTATATTAATTGATGTTTAATTTTATCATCTAAAATAAATACTTGTGAAAATGAAACTTGAGCTTCTTATTTTTAATCCTTCTTGAAATATTAATTTGTAAAATTTTTCCTGACTTCCGGACCATCCAGCATTCTCACTTTCAATTTTTAATTATATTAGTAAATATTTTGTTTCCAGTTTTTAGGTTTTAAAATACCATAGCCAGAATGAAAGCTCTTGTTATATTCGTTGAAATTATGTTGTTATAAATTTGTATGCGATCAAACTAGTAATAATGGTCATGTTCATTTTTTATAATTTATTTACTAAAGAAAATACAATGACAACATATTTTTCTTTCTGGTAAATTCACAAATTATATTATTCATAATTTGATTTCTAAATTATTTCTTTATTATGTAATAGTAATAATAATTTTTTGTAAGTTAAATATAATTCTTTTGTGATTCAATTAAATATTATTGTATAATATTTCACGGAGACTGTTTTCTTAAAATATCATTTTATGTTTCGTGTAATGATACTTGCAATATATTTTACGCATAGGTCAGGAATTGTATGGTCAAGTGAAATCTCCAATTTAAGGATATAAAACACTACTGCAAGTCAAAAGGACAGTTGTAAGTTTCTTTAATACTGGCTTCATATAAGTCTTTCCCAAATGTTGTGTGTTATAATATAATACATATCGACAAGGTGTCTGTATACACACACACAGAGAGAGAGACATATATATATGTGTGTGTGTGTGTGTCATTCAAGTTATCTGCATCGATGAACGCATTAACAAATAAAATGAAATTGACTAAAAAAACTTTTACCAAGAAAAAATGTAAATCAAGCTGGGTTTAATACACCAAAGTAGAAAAATGTAACTTTTTTCAATAGGGTAAAAAAGGTTAAGTGAATTATTTCAAAATGGTGATCGCAAAGTTATTCATCATTTTTCGTTGTCATAAATAAATTTGAGTTGGTGACTAAAACTCTTATTCTGGATAAAAAAATTCATTTAATCTATTTAAAAATTTTGATTCTTTTAGAATACATTTTACATGTTGAGGAATTTTATACATTGCATATTATAAAACACATTTGAAGGGAATGAATATAAATGATCGTAATCTTTTTAAGGAAAACCTACAATAATATAAGAAGTGTTGATAATTATTGTAATCATATTTTTAATAATTCTATAAAATATAAACTGAGTTATGACAAAAAGACACACAAAGAGAGAGAGAATATTAATAAAAGCTTTTCTTCATCTCCGAAGGAAGGACCAAGGCTCAAAATTATGAGGTGTCATCTCAGCAATCTCATCGGTTCACTTTACGATCTTTCATTTATAATTTTTGTCACTTCTCATTTTCCGGTGCACGGCTTCACAGGTTCAATGCCGAGGCGTTCCGCGTCATTTGTGTCAGGGTACGAACCACGTTTTAAACTCGGCAAGCCACCGTAGACAAATCGTGTTTTGATAGACAAGGTCCGCGAACATTTTCAGTCCATTGTTTCGCTGCACCGGTGTTTTTACCCATTAAAAAACAATGTTTTATCAGGAACACGAACTCGGTTTTTCCTGTTTTAAAATAAACTACAAAACGGACTTTGTACTCCAGCTTGATAACTCAGCCTGTTTCTGGTCCGATTCGACTTAAAGTCACGTTTCAAGCAAGTTAATATCTCTAGAAGATCTTTGGTTACTGGTTTACTACGGCGCATCTCTAGGTTAGTCTTGGGTTATTGGATTAGTGTATGTATAGTATGTATATGATATATGCTATATATTATATATATAATATATATATATATATATATATATATATATATATATATGTATATATATATATATATATATATATATATATATATACATACATACAGTTATTATTATTGCATGCATTATTATTATATTATTGTTAATACATATTACATACATACAACGCATGTTATTATTGTTATGCATGTGCATGCACATATTACATATTATTAATAACATATGCATACATACATACATATATACAACATGATTTTAGTTATTATTATTATTATTATTATTGTTGTTGATATTATTATGACATATGCTGATATTGGCTATTATTACATAGTTGGCTATTGCTATTACATATGTTGTTATTATTATTACATATACATATTACATCAATAACACACACACATTGCCACGTTACTGCTTCATTGGTTGACGCACACATTGCCGACACACACTACACACATACGTCATCACCACGGCCACACATTGCCGTAACACACATACGCAACATTGGCCACACACGGCCATTGGCTACGTCAGCTATCAAGTCATTATTTCCGAGCATTTACATTATTATTATTATTATATTATTATTATTATTATTACATATATTACATATTACATATACATATATTATTGATATCATTGACAAATACTTTTGCCATTGGTTTTATTATTATTACATATATCATCATCACATTATTATTACAACATTATTTCCATATTATTGGTTATTATTATCATCGTATCATTACGTTGCTTGTTATTTCCATATTATTATACACAACACACACATTACGCCACGCCATTACTCATATAGTTATTATTATGCATATTATTATTATTGGTTATTGCTATTATTATTGCCACATATTACAAAACACATACACATATACACACATTGGCTACATATTACAAACATACATATACACATTATTATTGGCTATTATTGCGTTACAAATTATATATATCTATACATTTATTGATTGGTTATTACGTATACATAAATATTATTATGCCCACATTATTATTACATACATACATACATAAAATCATATACACATACACACATACATATATACATACATGTAAACATATCTGGTTACGTCATTATTGGCTACATACATATACATGGTTGATATACATACATATAAACACATACACACTGTTGCTGGTTGCTATACATACATATTATATATATATACATACATAAATCCTACAGACAAGATAAAGAAAGATCTCCCTAAAATCGCATTTATACTCAATCACGACGAAAACAACTGAAGTGTCACCATCAACTGTGCGAGCGGTGGCACTGAGGTTCACTTTGAAGGAGAAAGTCTCAAAGTATTAGAGAAAACTTTCTTTGATTTCAAATTAAATTGAAAAACAAAGAGGAATGTCTGTAAAGTAAAACGATTGAAAATTTGGGAATGATTGATTCGAAAAGTTCATAAGTTTCATATATGTGATTAAGGTATGAATGTCAGCTAAAATAATACATTTTAATTTCAAATTTTTTATTGATTAACGTCTCACTTAAAACAACTCTAGGTGTACTGGCAACAC
>BMAW01120308.1:0-10342 GCA_019974015.1 Nephila pilipes
TTGCCAATAGAGTTATAATAAATGAAAACTGTCTTTATTCTGTAAGTTTTATAATCTTTTATGTATAATCTTTAATTTTGCAGTATATTTTGTATTTTCTTCATAATTTCAACTTTTATTTAAATTTTTCTGTAACTTTTATTTAGGTTCATCCTGAAAATCCTGATTGGACTTGTTTTGAGCAATCAGCTAGTTTAGATGTAAAATCTTTCTTTGGTTTTGAAAATGCAGTTGAAAAATTAGCAATGAAACAATATTCTTTAAATATCAAGAAGGTATTGTATTACTATGGCTAAATCAAAAGTTTATACTTTTAATTTAAAATCAAAATATTTTGTATGAAAAAATACATTTAAATACAAAAAAAAAAAAAACATAAAATTTAGAGTGCGTGATATTTAAAATTTAAATTTTGCTCATTTTTTATCCTTATAATTAAATTATGCTTTTTTTTTCAAAGCAACTATAAAATTACTTAAAAATTTTTTACAGTGATTTTGGAAATTTTAAATTTGTTACTTTCTCTAGCAAATTAAATATTTTTATAAGCATATTCAATACAAATCATTCAACATTTTAATTTATGATAAGATATAATTTGGCTATAATTGAGTGAAACATAAATAATAGGTGTTTGATATTTTTTAAAATTTTATTTGTAACCATGTATTTTAGCTCTGCCCCTTATTTATTACTTATTTTTTTAGAGTGCGTGATTAATCATATAGCTTATTATGTCAACATTTAAAAAAAGTTATATTCCTTTTGTAATTCTTCCAGGGTAAGGAAATAATTGAATTTTACATCAATGAGTTAGAAAATGAAGGTGTTACATATATTCCGCCCTTTAAAGACATAGAGGGTGTGCCTGTTGTTGAAGTTACAGAACTTGAAGGAGCTTGTGCTGTCAGTTCATCAAGAAGTAATAGTCTGACTCAGAGCCATTCTGATGCCACAACTCACCTTTCTCCAGAAGCACATCAGACTGCAGGTTATTTTTTGTTTCTTGGATATGAAAGGCACTATAAATATACCATTCTTTTCTTGTCTGATATTTTAAATATGCTAAATTTATTGTTTTAACCCTTTTTTTTGGACAGTTATAGTTATAGCAGTCAAATATTTATCATGTCCATAAGTAATGATGGTAGGAACCATCATGATTATTTTCCTTAATAAATAAATGATAGCTGAGTATATTATTTATTTCACAACATTATGTTCAAATATAGGAAAATACAAATAAATTGACTTATGAGGATACTTGTCAAATTATGACTATGTACTCTTTGCCATGTAAAATTATGTGATGGCAAAAAGGTAATTTTTTATTTGTTGGACTTATGTGTTTAGAATTCTTTCTTCATATATAAGAAACTGAAGCAGAAAAAGGAGGAGGAGGAAAAAGAACAGAAAAAACAAAAGAAAAAGAAACATTAAGTTTCAGAACATAGCCTTATGGAATGTTTGACTTAAGTTCTAGTTAAACTAAAAATTAGTAAAGATTTAGTAGTAGAGGAGGTCATCCAAGAATTATAAGCCCTTCAGTAATTATTGAAAGTCCATGAAGCCAAAACACCAATAAGTTGAAATGAATGGTAAGTCACTTTTACCCATTAGATAAAGATATGACATTGCTGGTTCCTTCCACATTTTAAAACTGTCCTAGAATGTGTTAAAAGAGAAAGATTGTATGATGTATATAGAAAATAATATAACACATCGATCAATAACTCCCGAGACTAGCCCAGAGATGGCGCTCGTAGTAAACCAGTAACCAGGTCTTTCTAGAGTACTAACCTTTGCTTGAAACGTGTCAAAATTTTAAGTCGATCGGACCAGGAAAAAGGTTTTTTGAAGTGAAGTGAAAAAGGTTTTTTCCAAGTGGGGGCCGCGATTGCTTTCGATGGAACAAAAACAGCAACGAGTCGATGATTCAGAAAGCTGTTTATCGCTATTTACTCGCAACAAAAAAGATTTCTTGCGGGGAAAAAAAAGAAATTGGGGGAAAAAAAAAGATTTGGAAAAGCGTTGGAACGATTGTATCACCCTATAAGGTGATTAACAAAAGGTGTTATGTTGATGAATAAAAAAAAATTTTGCAAAAAAAATGTAGTTTTCAATGTTAGACTCGGGAGTTATTGATCGATGTGTTACCTATGCATTTACATAATAATTGATAGTATGTGTCACACATCCTATATGTAGCATGTGAATATCTATTAGATTTTTCAGAATACATTTCACTTTTAAAGGAAACCAATGATAATATCAAAAAAGTACCATTATTAACTGAGTATATAAGTTATTTCAGTTTAGTTTATTAAATTACTTCTAAAAATAGTTTGTTTTTAAACTTACTTTAAAAATTAAAATTTGAAAAAGGGTAATCTATGAATAATTTATCATCATGCAATTACAGTTTTATTTTTGAAAATTAAAAAAAAAAAAAATTATAAAGTACATTCATGATATTTTTTGTTCTCAACTCTTATTTTATGAATTTTTTTTTGTATTTAGTTTGGTTATTTTTCAGATTTCCTTTTGTAATGGTTCAAAAATATTTTGTTTAAATATCTTTTGCCGTGTTTGATTTAAAATTAGTCCAATTTTAACCTAAAAAATTATGAAAAGATATTTTAATAAATCATGAATTGAATGCAATATTTGTTGCAGTAAAAGAACTACAATTTAAATAAATCTTAGTAGTGTTATTTTGCTATAAAAATTATCACTTGTATTCAAAAATTCAATCAAGCTTCTAACAAACTACTGAAAATTAATATATTTCAATAGAGTGTGGAAAATGTGTTGCAATACAATTATGAATTTTTTGTTTTGATGTATTTTACAAAAAAAAAATCCTTTTTATGAAAGTATGAACTTGATTCCTTATGTTTTCATTTGAGAAACTAGTTTCAAAATTTTTCAGAATTCAATTTATTTTATAAAAACATTTTAAATGTTAATGTGTATAGGATGGATGCCTTTTCAATGTTAAAAATCATTTAAAGTTTTATGTTGATGTACCTTTTCATGAAATTTTGTACCACAATCATTGTCTGAAAAGTAGATAAATTTGATAAGTGATTTTAAGGAAATACTTAACACATGCTTCTAATTTTAATACGAATATACATTTTTAGAAGTTATATGCAAAATTAGATTTGTTTACATTTTTTTTTAGAAGCCAATTTCAAAATTGAGTCTGAATATATTAAAAGATGTCTTGGTGAACTGACACCATTTCAAGAATCCTGTCTTGTACAATTGAAGAAGTGGATGGCTGATGCTCACCAGGGAAAAGTAAGGATTTATTTATATGTGAATCATATTCTAAATTGTTCTCATGTTTGATATATGCTTTTTGCCTTAAAATTTAATGAATTCATTAATTGAGAAACATGTTAAAAACTTCAATGCTCTACAATATGTTAAACAATATTTATAAGTCATTCTATTTGAAGAAACCTTTAAAAAATGTTATGTTAAATATTTTTAATAATTTGCTCCATTATTTCTGTTTTGCAGTATGAATAATATTTGTGTATTATAGTAACCATGTATTTTGTTAGGTTCCTAGTGATCAGACATTAATGCGCTTTTTGCAAGCTCAAGATTATAATTTGGAAAAAGCTCGTGAAATGTTATGCCATTCTCTTGTATGGAGGAAGAAGTACCAAGTTGATAGAATATTGTCAACCTATGATCCTCCTCCAGTGATAAAACAATACTTCCCTGGTGGTTGGCATCACTTTGATATAGGTAAGGAAATCAGTTTTACTTCTTTCATATAAATTTGGAATAAAGAATTTTTTTTAAGTGTTTCCTGATTTTTGACTTGGATGAATTTTTTTATTGCTGCATATATTATTATTGTTGTATTAACTGCCTTGTTTTTCAAACATTTCTAATTATTCTTAATTAATCTGTTTCAAATTTTACTTATGGATTCATTCAAAATTTGAATTTCTTCAAATAAACCATTATTTAAATATAGTTAATTCAATTTGAATGGAAGAACAGTTGCAAAAAGATATTGTTTTTATTTGTGTGTGAGATTGTTATTATTTTTATGTGTAGCAGTTTTTTTTAATATTTATATTAAACTTGAACTGAAACTAATCACACATGGAAAAGCTTCTAGTACTATAATCTAGAAATAGTTTATACTTTATGTTTAAGTATTATTCATCTCCTAATTTAGCAGAGCATTATTTTCAAAAAGAAGAAAATAATTTTGATTTTGTGTGTGTGTGTTCTTGGTAAAATGTTGATACCACTTTATTAAGTAAATTATAAAAAGAAAATTAAAGATGAAGCACACTTTTTAAAATGAAAATACATTTGTTTCCTTTATTTACAAGGAAGTTTGAGTTTTTTTTCCTTCTACTCTCTTTAAATAGGAAAACTTTCTTTCTTTTTTAGGATTAAATATAGTGTAATTTCAATTGAAGCATTACATTTTTACAGTTCAAGATTTTTTTTTGTGAACTTTTTAAAATATTTTACTAAAAAAATCAATGTCTCACTATTATTATGATACTTTTTAAATTAAATTATAAAATTTTATTTGGAGAGAGATAGGAATTGAGAATTGGTTAGAAAAATTGTATGTAGTGTTCATAATTGCTAATATTTTTTTTTGTATCTGTTTTTAATGAGGTATTTATTTACAGGACTCATATTAATACAAGTATTGATAAAATATATAAAAAAAACTACAGTACTTTTTCTTTTTTTTAAAAAAAACTACAATATTTTTTTCTTGTTAATTATTACAAAATAGTGCCATCTTCAATATTTTTTTAAATTTTTTTTTAAATATTCGTTATAATGCTCATTTTTAATATTTAGACAATCTAATGATAGTGTGTGAATTGAAGTATTTTTTTTTTAACTGTGATTGATATAAGTATAAAATCTTTTGATTTTATGGTTTTTATTATTACAAACACTTGAATATATATTAAATTAGTTTTTTTTATAGAGCTTACTAAATAGAATAGCAGCATTTTATAACAAAATGCTTTTTTTGATAATGCTTCTTTTACAATGCACTTAAATATTTTATAAAATTTTTTGTAATTATTTTTTAGTAAATATCTGAGAATAAGAAAAACATGTTCCATATGTTTTCTTTTTATATAAAAATTGATACATTTTTATAATTTTTCTTGCTCTTGAATAAAATTAAATGGTTATTTTAAGGAGTTCAGTTTTTTGCTATTCCACTCTACTGTTTGCTGTAGATTTTATGGGTTTATTGTTTTCGTATGATGTATTTTTTTTATATGAATATATTGTTCATGAATTCATGATTAGTTATTTTGTATATCTTCTGTTACATCTATGAATCAGGTAATAAGATAAATTTGGAATGTTATTTGATTAAAATCAATATAGATTTATAAGAGAAGAAAATGAAAGTGTGAGATGAAATGATTTCTCTTGAAAGCTATTTAATATATCTGTTTCTTCATATATGTGGGATAATTTTTTTTTATTTCTAAGCTTTGTATATTTGCCTTTTTCTTTGTTTGTAACCATTTTTGTTTATTTTGCTGTTTAATTGTTAATTTATTTATTTTATCTTACACATGTCTTTTTCTTGTCTGCTTAGTACCTGCATGTCTGCTTAGCACCTATTTTTGTATGAATTTATAGGTTGATTATGTCTTGGTGAATGCTTTTAGTTTTTACAAATATTGATTGTAATTAATTTTGAATTTTTAATGGATTCAAAGTGTGGCTATGTTTATTCTGTTTATCCCTCTGCTTTCTTTGTTTTTTAAACTTTTCTTGTTTCTTCAAATTTATGGCTGTTGATTCACAGTTTTTTATTTTTTTTTTTGTTTCAAGCTTATGGTTTTTTGAATTTTAGCTTTTTATTAAAGCTTTTATACTGAATCTTTGTCTTACATTCATTTTGCTTTATTTAAATATTATTATAAAGGATTATTTTTACTGGTTGACTTCCTATGATATTTCTTAATTACCTTAATGAATGTTGAAATCTATTACAAAATTTAGAGATTGGCTATTTGGTTTTTTTTTTTTATCAATGCTTGGTATTGCACTATAATGTTGCATGCATTATCGTCAAAAAATTAGCATTATTGCAATTTTGTCTATTTGTTTCTTTGAGGTGATTGCTTTAAAGCTCTTTGTTAATATTGATAATATTGATGGATTTAGGTGAAGCTATTGAATATGGATGTGGATACAAACATAAGTGTCACTAAATAAATAAACTTCAAAATTAAAATATTCTAAAAAATGTTGATATTTATTTTTCCACTTGATATTGTTTTGGGATCTAGAGATTATTATGCTAGAAAATATAAAGCTAGAGTTTTTGGAATTTATTAAGATAATACCTTATAAGTTTAGGAGTAGATTAAGGAAGGCATCGGATCAAGATGACATAAAGACAAGTAAGAATGTTGTGGAGACTTTATGATAAATATTCCCAGGATTTAAATTGAGATTTAAAAAATGTAAAGATAAAAGATGCATGACCTGCATCAAGATGGGTGAGGAACAGAGAAATAACAAATATGTGTTTACATTTTACAAAAACCTGTGTGTACATGATATAGTGTAGAATCTATGATTATAAGTATATATAGGTTAGACACCTAGTCATATTAATATCAGAATGAACCAGCACAAGTCAATTCAAAAAACAGAAGTTATTTATATCAAATTGAAATTGTACATTTTAATAACCATGGATTTGAAAGCATAGATCTTACATATTAAATTCCAAATTATGTTTCCACTTCATCACTTGAAGAACATTTCACCACTCAAGAACATTTCTTATCATTCTTAACATTTAACATGTGAAGAAATTGTTTTATATGATCCAATGGAGAAATTTTTTCAACAGTCTTTCCAATTCAATTATTCCTGATAAATTGGAAAGACTGTTGAAAAAATTTCTACATTGGATCTTATAAAACAATGTACTCACATGTTAAATGTAATATGAAATATATTATGATAAGAAATGTTCTTTAAGTGGTGAAGGGGAAATATAATTTGGAATTTAATATTGAATACAAGTGTAAAAATAAAAGTGTAAAAATAAAAGTGTTAGAAATACTAGATGTAAGCATAAAAAAGGAAATATAAAGATAAAATTTTAGAGTTAGCATTAGACTTCAGAAATAGTGTTAAAAAGCTTAAGTATTTTGTATTTGAGTTAAAGAAAAAGGAAATTGGTATTTTTATATAAATTCTAAAAGATGTGCCAGATGGACATGGTTTTGTTATAATGAGAGATATTTGTAATTACCTGATTAGTAAACTAGATATTAAGATGCATATAGATGATAAATTAGCATTGCACAATTTGTTTTAATAAGTTTTTCAACAATATAAATTTTCAAATAATTTTAGAAATTATATGCATTTATTTCATTTTAAATATATAATTATAAAAACAGCTTTCAATTGTGATAAACATTTGGGCAGATTGGTATTTAATTTTAATTTCATTATAGATTCATAATAGTTGAATGTTTATGTTTGTTATTCAGTATACCAATTTCATAGATGGATACCATAGCCACATAGTTATGGGAGACTTAGGTATTATAAGTGATTATATAAAGTTAAGATATATAACAATGAGAGGTACTGACTGCAGACTACTGGCAACTAACAGCAATTTTGTTTCTGGGAATCACACTATTATGAATTTAGAAAAAATTGTACTAAAAAAAGGCTGTCAAATATCTTATGTCTCTTTAGGGCTTTATATAATTCAAACATGAAGTCCCTTAGAAATTTGACAAATCTTAACTGTACATCTGATAGGGAAATAAAATTTAGAGGTATTAGGCCCTTAGAAGAGAAATTACAAGCAAATTTTATAATTGTGCAGAAATTCCTGAGAACTTTGCTATCATCTGTAGATTTTTTTATGTAAATTCCTTAATAAATGTTTCGAAAAGAATGATACTTTTACAGTTTCAATATATGAAAGTAGAAAAATGCCAATAAAAAAAGCATTTGTCAAAAAAAACTAATTAAGGTTGCTAGTAAGAAATATCCATGTGTGTTCTCAACTCCAAAATTCCATAAGAATCCAATTAAATTCAGAACCATAACAAATAGTTTCTATGCATATATCACTAAATCAGGAAAAACTTTGTAAACTGTTTTGAAAAACATTATAAAAAAAGAAACAGTTATTTAAAGAAAAATGGTATAGAGGTAGTTAATTCCATAGGCAATATCGAAATTCATTCAATATATTGTTATAATTTTCAGGTTCTTTTTAACTTAATAGATATAGGAGATATGATTAAAGTCCTTATAATTTTGCATAATAGTTATTAGGGAACCAGAGAGAGAGAATCGTTGAATATACTCCGAAATGTGTTGTAATGAACAGTTTATCATTTATTTTTCTTACTAACCTTTTGTTTTCTTACCCCTGTTTTATTAAATTTATTTTACCTTATATATATATATATATATATATATATATATATATATATATATATATATATATACTGTGGCAATTTATAATTGAATACCCTAAAATATATAAGTATTTTGTTGTAATAAACAGTTTACCAAGTTAAATTTATTTATCAAGATTTGTTTTTTAAAGAGTATTTTGAAGATATTGAAGTACTAGAGACAGTTATTATTTTTAGAAATAAAAATTAAGTAATCTGCAATTTATTTTTGAAATATTTAATTTTTAGGGCATATCTTTTTTTTTTTTTTATTTAATATATAAGAATACAGTTATTATGATATCTTATTAATTTAGTTATTGTATTATGTTACACTTTTTTTTTAGATGGAAGACCCATGTATATTTTACGTCTTGGGCAAATGGATGTTAAAGGTTTTATCAAATCAATTGGTGAAGAAGGGTTGATGAAACTGGTTAGTATTTTGTTGTATATAAGAAATAATTTTGCAATAAGAAATAAATATTTGCAGCATAAAAAATCTTTAAGTTTTTATTAATGTGATGTATTCCTTCAATGAATAGGACTGCAGTAGCCTAGTAGTCATAGTTGTGAATTCTCGACCAGCATTGTTTCCATAGTGTTGTGGTGTTGATCCTGATTGTATGGAAGATTCATCATGTAGTGGGGCTGATGCATGTTAAATCTGTTGAGGCAAGTCCTGTCATTGGTGGGGTGTGGGAGTTTAGAAAGGGAGATCACACCTCTTTGGTTGTTAAAAATTATGAGGTCCATCACCATTAGCTTTGTGTTGTTTTTATGGGCAATGTTTATAAACAGTCAATTTTTCAATGAATGTTGTGAAGGATGAAAAATTTGAGGCAGTGTCTTAAAAATGTACAGCATTAAAATATATTAAAATGTGCAAGAAAATAACAGAGATCTGTATACTATTTTGTGTGAGTTTTAAATTCTTTTGAATAATACTATTTTTTGTTTGATAATTTTAAGTTCTTTGAAATATAGCAACAAATAAATTAATTTTTGATTTGTTATTGCTCATTAATTAATTGATTCTACTAATAAATATCAAGGAGATTCAAATAAGTTAATAATTTGTATACTGCCATATTGACTGTTATAAAAAAAGATTTAATTAAAAGCAGAAAAATAGGAACTATAAAAGAAATACTTAAAATATTTGATAAGAAAAGAGGTTCAAAGTATAACATTCAAGATTTTTTTTCCCACAAAATTTCTTAATTGGTAGCCTCACTAGAAGTTTTGTTCATTTTTTATCTTGCACCATCATCTGTTTATTTTGTGTAATATATTAAAATTTGTTCCTGGAGTTCTTTTCTAAACATTTGATGAACCTGGAAAATCCTTTTAGTTTTTGCTGAACGTAAAGCAACTGTTCTGATAGCCTGAATTCTGATATTGTGTTAGCCCTTGAACACTTTAAGGAATCTCATAATTCTGGGCTATTTTAAATGTTTTTTTTTAATTCTATTTCTAACATTAATTTATTGAGCATGACTAAAAATTATAAATGTGCTGTACTTAAATGGTTTGAGTCATAGGAATTCTGCCAATGATAAATACTCTAATTTCATTTATTCATTTATTGTGAAAAAAATGAAATTTGAAACTTTATAGTCTGTATCATGGTTTAATACGATACTTTTTATTGTGCTTCATGCTAAGATCATAATGATAGAATTTATACTTGAAAGCAAATAGAATAACAATTTTTGATTTTAAGTTGTGCATTTTTTAAAATTAGTTTTGTTTTGAAAAGTATTTCTTAGTAATTACTTTTTATAGACTCTTCATGTTTGTGAAGAAGGACTAAAGAGAGTTGAAGAAGCTACTCGAACTGCTGGAAAACCTGTCAGGTATGA
>BMAW01120313.1:0-24313 GCA_019974015.1 Nephila pilipes
TTGTTGTACTTCGTTTAATTCAATTGATATAAAGGATATGATTAAGTTGTTGATACTTTTATAATCAATATGGCATAAAAAATACTATAAAAATGAAAATTTAAAAACCTTTTAAATTTTTTAGTTATTGCAGGAGAATATTATACTTTTCAATAAGCAATATATACAAACAGATTAAAATGCACAGCTCCAGGAGGAACAGCTAGCAACATTTTAACTATCTTTATTACACTTTTATAGAATCAAACCACCTTAACAACTCTCTTTATATTTTATATAAGATATATAGACGACCTAATAATTTTTTAGTAAATGTAAAGGTTTTAAGCCGAACATGAAATTTATCTAATTATTCGATTTTTTGTGCAACAAATTCAGATACGTGGGGCTGAATATTGGATACAAAGTTACAGATAAAGGATGCATATCATTTGTGAATATTTATTTAATAAAAGAGATCATTCGGGTTTAAGATATTAAAATGCCTTATTAGGAAAGCAGTATTCATTTATCCATATACAGAAATATTATATTAAATTTTTTTAGCTTGTAATAAACTATCAGTTACACCATATAAGATATATTCAATAATATTAAGAAATTTATAACAGATGTTAAAGAATGTGATTATCCATTAAATTTTTTTAAAGAGATATATTCCCAATAATTTACATGAAGGTTTTATTTTAATGCTATTTGGGATTTCCCCATGAGGACTTCGTGGTGGACTTCCAGAAAGTATGGAAGTGACTTTTGTGAAATTGTATCTGTAATGCTAAAGAAATTTTTTATAATATACTGGTTTCAATAGAATCTTTGTTTCCTGATTTGGTTGTATGTACTTTTAATAATTATACTTAGAATAAGAGCTTACTCTAATATCTTTTTTAGATTGGTGACTTTATTCAAAAGGTGGTCTTGTACATGGCAGCTGTTGCCTTTCCAGGACATTCATGAGTTTTTGGACTTTCGTTCAAACATATCCACACAACATTGGGATTACAAAGTCAGCTAGTGGATTTGTGTAAGATATTTTTGAAACAGTTCTATATTATTTACATTTACACACACATAATTCTCTCAATTGGATTTTAAATAATTATAACAAATAAAATTCTGATCATTCAATATGATTTCTGGTTATGATTGGTTTATTGGTGAATTTTTGTATATATATTCGATGTGAAACTTTTTTGTTTATACTCAAATTAGACAAATTAGTGCTATGTGCAAGATTCCTTATCTGGCAACAGTGCATGAGTGGCGGACATCATCACTAAAAGGATTACTTAATCTATTGCACTCAGATTCATGATCACTTGTAAAGATATGATCTTGAATCTTTAACTTAACGTTAATTTGAATTGAATTTCAACATGAAAAGCACGGATTCGGGTATGAAGTTTCTAAAGTTTTTAACTGAAATATTTAATTATAATGTTTTTATTGTTTCAAAAAAAATCTTAAATTTTTATTCAATAACTTTTAATTGAATGATTTTAGTTAAGATATTTTTAATTAGTGTATTTTTAGTATTAGAATTTTTAATGGATAATTTTAATCGGATATTTTTTAAATGAATAATTTTTTCTTTTTTGCTTTTGAAAATAATTAGTAATGTGAGATATCTGCCCAATTTTCTTCTTTGTTTATTGTTTTCTTTTCTTTAGAGTGGCTTGATTTTGGAGTAATCAATTTTTACCCAACAAGATGCATTGGGAGGGGAAGGTTGGTACCATAGAACTAAAAAAGTTTAACTCCCGATTCAGTCCCAGTCTGAATATGCATGTTTTGTTTTTGTTGGAGTATTCAGATTATTCGATTTATTCTTTGGTTCAAATTAGTTTTAAATTTGATTCAAATTTTATTCATCGTTTAGTTTCAAATTTGATTAAGTTTCAATTTTTTTTAGTTCTATAAATGAGTTTTTTTTTTTTTTTTTTTTTTGTTGATTTTGGATTTTAATTGTTTCTCTTCCTTTTTATGTTTTTTAATGGTAAATTCATTGCTTTATATATATATATATATATATATATATATATATATATATATACTATATATATATATATATATATATATATATAAATTAAATTATTCTTTAATGTTTTTGTGACCAAATAATTATTTCTTTGTTCCATGTTTTTATTTCTAGCATTGATTAAAACCTTTCCAAAGTTGGTAGCTTAGAAAAAAAACTTTCCAAAAAAAATATAGTAAATTGGAAATTATCTTTACTTTTCTAACCATAGATATTAAATTCTAGCTTCAAACTGGAAATTGTTATCACGTTTCTATCCATAAATTCTCGGTTTGAAAACAGGTCAGTAAAATCAAGAATTTTTATAGATAAAGAACTAAAGAAAAAGAGTTTGAAAAAATTAATGACATAAAACTAAAACAGATGAAAAAATGTGGTTATTGGGGAAATCGTAATTAACTGGTAAGAATATTTTAATCTTGTTATAATAAATATATTTAATGATAATTATTATTATTGATTTACTAAGAATATTCACAATCCAGCACTTTAGTTTCAAATCTCACGCTAAAAACCATCCATTTCCATCGTCTGATTATTCGACAATAAATGTTGCCAAACTTTTTTTTTTCATTCTTTGATGCTAATTCATTTTAATCGAATTATAATTATTTATCTTTTAAGTAATTATTAAAATAATCATTATATATTTTATAGTAATTTGTAAATAAAACACATGTTAAAAGCGTTAATACAATTTATGATTATTTCAAATGATTGCTTTAAATATAAAATTTACAAATTTTGAATCATGAGTTTCATTTACAATCCTGAAGAAATTGGGGCCACTAATTAACTAAAAACTGATTCATTCCTATGCAGGACTTACAATTTTTTTTATAACTAACGTATTCAAGAAAATGTTATTTTTTGGTAGGAAGCCACTGTTCGGAAACATTTTTGACGAACTGTAGAAAACATCTAAATTATTTAGCACATTCCTCCCCTTAACTCGCCTTAGTTCAGAATTCAAATCGCAAAATTTTAAAAGTTAAAAAAATTATCAAGAACAATAAACAGTAAAAATAAATACTTCAAAAAGACAATGTCAAAAAATAAAAAATCTCAATAACATATAATAATTATAAAGAATTCAATACAGTGTTTCGAACAGTATAAAGTTATTAATGAGTTAAATTTTATTAAGTTTTAGTGGATAAAATAGTTGATCTTTTAAACCTATCATTTGAAAGCGGATGAAATACAATAACGTATCTTGTCTCGTTTCCTTACCTGTTTCTGAAAGCCATAATAATTTAGACTTTGGTACTTTTTTTAAGCGCGAAAGTCTCCAGTTTTCATTAGGTTTTGTGGTTCAGAGGTTTTCTATTGAAGTGTAGTTCTTACACCAAATAATTAATGATCCTTCTGTAGAGTTTTATCTCGGTTTTCGGTGAATGAGTCATTCTTCTATCAAACAATGTATAGTTACGAATATGAGTTAAACGTTTCTCTGCAACGCTTCTTTTAATAATGGAAAATATGTATTTGCAGAGATTTCATCGGTCATTCAAGAAAAGTTTCAGCAATGACCCCTTCTCCTTCGTAACGTATTTGGCGATGAATCGAAAATTCTAGAAAGTGCTAGAATTTTGGCGAAATATCGACTAGGAAGAAAGTTATGGACTTTTCTTGAATTTTCCGTGTGACGTCATAGTAGCCGGAAGAGACATAAATCCACCGGGAGCCTCACACAAGGGTCAATCTGTTTTTGGAGTCCGCTTTCGATTGCTAATGATGTAGATATTTGTCCGAGGGGTGAACTAATAAGCTGGTGCGCTGAACATTGTTGTAAGAGCTATTCTGTATGTGTTTGTGTTGGTAATCAGCTCAAATGGTGTATTTGTTCCTATATCTGTGTCACTAATCTGTGCTAGAACTGTGTTTCCTGTTTGTGCTGTTACTGTTACTCAAGCTATACTACCTGTGTGTCATCCTGAATATTTGTGAATAAAGCGTCATTTGTGCCATTATCTTCTATGTTCGAATTAATTTTACTCGCATACACGTTGCCGCAGTAGCTTAGTGGTCATTGTTTCAGGTTCGTGGCCGGCGGTTTTCTTTCAGTAGCGGGTTCTATCCTTGGCCCCCAAAGACGTGCCGTGTGGTCGGGGCTGATGCACGTTACATCTGTCGTGGTCCAAAGTCCTCCCGTTGGCACGGTGTGAAAGTTAGGAGAGGTGATTCCAGCTCAGTCTCGTCACTTGATCGAGGCTCAGAATTACGAGGTTCCTCACCAATAGCCCTCGTGTTGCTTTTAGTGCGGCATTAATAAAAACTAAACCAAACTAAAATTGAAGAACTGACAGTATGTAGAAGGTAAAATGCAGAAAAATCTGCCGAGTTCTGTAATGATGATCTTCAAAAGTAAAAAAGTTCTATGCAAAGTTTTGCAAACAGATTTAGCCACCTAAGGTTCAGTTTTTTTAATTATTAAATTACTCAATTAAAGTGAGAATTAAATTAAACCATGAAATATAAAGAAATGAACAATAGTAAATTGCTCACATATTAAAATTAAAACTAACGATAAATTATAAAATTGAATATATATTAAAGTTATATTAATGTAATTAAAATAAAAACAAACGCTAGATAAAAAAAAACATTAAAAAATGATCTGGCACGCCAAAAGTGATCCAACTAAAATAATAGCCCCTTGGGTCTTTAAAAAAACCACTAGGAGAAGTTTATAATTGTAGACAGTGATTATATAGAAGGAAGTTTTAAGAATAATAAATAAAACTAAGTTTCAATTCTGATTATTTTTTATTAAATAAATTGTTCCACTACTGAGGGTTACTTCAATCTACGGCTTTCTGAAACCAAATAAATCAACACTAATAAATATATTCACTGAATTATACGAGATGTGGCTATTTAATAACGAGACTGACATTACTACTGATTACCAAACGCCAGCGACCGAATACTGTTCAGCTTAAAGCCATCACATTCGAAAGCAGTGCCCTTATCCCAGTGATCCTTCTCTGTTTTCGACCCTCCTTCTTGTCAACCTATTTATGTCTTTTTTCAATTTTCCTTACTCGTCTAGACCACAGTTACATCTTGTGTGGCTCAGCATAGCCACATCTCGCTCTTGCGCCAATAACCTTCACTTTTACTCCCATTATCTCGAATGCCTCTAGCTGCTGTCAAATAATCCGTATACCCGATTCTTTATTCGCATTAGAGTTATTTTCTTAGTTTCAAGGGAAAATTGATAAGTGAGCAATGAATTGTGAAATTTTACATAAAACATGGAAAAAACGGGACTGAAACTTATAATTTATGGATAGAAGTGTATGACAATGAAAGTTTATCACGTGAATATGTTTTTGAGTGGTTTAAGCGTTTTGAAGATGGCCGAGAAGACCTTGAAGATGATTCAGGACGGGTCGCCTTCTACTTCAAAAACGAATGAAAATATCGTAAAAAAAACCCATTAATCTAGTTCGATCTGACCGTTGGTTAACTATTCGTGCGACTGCTGGGACTGAAAGAATCGACAAATAATCTATATGGTAAATTTTACATAACAATTTCAACATACAAAAAGTGTACATCCATAAAAGATACCTGCAAAATTCACGTTTTGAACAACAAGAAGCTCGCAAAAATATTTGTACTGATACTTTGAATGCAATTGAAAATGACCCAAACTTATTACAAAGGATAATAACGTGTGACAAACCGTAGATTCTCACTTATGATCCGGAAACAAAGTGCCAATTCATGCAATGAAAGAGCTTATCTTCACAGAGAGCCAAAAAAGCTGGTATGAGCAAATCAAAATTCAAAGCAATGATGATCGTATTTTTTTTTTCAATATTCGTTGGATTGTGTACCTTCACTGGATTCCTCAATGTCAAACTATCTATTAAAATTGTTACCTTACGTTCTTGCTGAACTCCATGAAAGAACACGGAAAAGAAAAAAACAAGTCATTCTGTATTGTCTGTCACGAAGTTTCTAGCCCAGTACAGCATCCCAGTGTTAGAGGATCCACCTCATTCACCAGATCTTGAGCCATGCGACTTTTATTTGTTTCCTAAGGTGAAATCTGCATTAAAAGAAACAAGATTTGAGTCCATTCAAGGTGTGAAAGAGAAAGAGAGAGAAGAGCGGCATGCATCCCGAAGGAACTGACAGAAGGCTTATAGTATTGTTCCGAACAATGGAAGATCGGCATGGTGCGTTGTGGGGATAGAGGAAGGGTGTATAGTGAAGGTGATAATAAGTAAATATGAATGACTTCAAAATAAAATGTTTTACAGCGTTAGTCTCGCTATTTAAAAGACACACCTCGTGTCTCAGTAATGTAAATACACCTAACTAAATAACACTAAATGAATTAATCAAAATCATAATGTATTATGAAATCAATTTTTTGAACCTAGCACCATGTGCATTCTTTATGTTATGATCACACATTTTTGTTGACGCCCTTTTTTCAAAATAACAACATGTTAACACATATGGTTTACTTTAATTTATAAGATTATATATAAGGATCAATTAATAAGCAAAACAAATTTTTTCCAATTGTGTCGTTATTTCTTAGTGATATTTAAAATTTTACGATATCCTCTCGTTTAAATTTGAAACAATTTACATGTTGCCCATAGTTACAAGTTCATTAATGAACGTTTGGCGCAGCTGGACGGAGTATTGTCCTTGGAAATATATTGTAATCGTCAAAGTGGTTTATAACGTAATTGTGAGTTTTTCGCAGCATGTTTGCGGCCGCGCACTTGCGGCAGGCGGTTTTCGTCGAGTCTTAGGTAGGAACCTTGATGGGACCAAAGACCCTCCGTGTGGCAGGGACTGATGCAGTGAGGACTCAAAGCCCTCCCATTGGTGTGGTGTGGAAATTAGGAGAGGAGGTGCTAACTCAGGTGTCATCCACATCACTCGACCGAGGTTCAAAATTACGAGGTTCGTCGACAATAGCCCTCGTGTTGCTTCAAATGTGACCGCCTAATAAAACCACAACAGAAGTGCTGAAATCGTTTGGAGAAAAAAAAAGAGCTGAAAAAAAAAAATTGAACAGGAAAAAGATAAAATTGAGCGGACGGCGTAGGCTCTGCCTGATGAAAGACTAAGTTGTTTTTGTTTGGATTAGAAATATCGCAGTTGGGATATGTATTAGGCTTCCACATCCCCATTAAAATGATTTACTTAACGAGTGAATTATTTCATTTGAAATAAGTTGTGTTATTTTTGGATAGTGGATATTTTTGTGCCCAGAACTTATCCTCAGTTGTACGAATGCATTTTTACTGATTGGATTGATTTTTATTAACATCGAACTAGAAGCAACACGAGAGCAATTGGCGACAATACTCGTAATTTTGTACCTCGGTCAAGTGACGATCTCCGGTAGAAGTGACAATGTGTAAGAAAACGCGCGTTTTATGTTTTCTATTACAGCGCTGTCAAGAGGTTCACCGCTTGCTCTCCACGTATGCTTTGTGTTGTGGAAATTCCTTAGATGTTTGCTATCTCCCCTTAAATTTTTGCCCTTGAGTTATGGAGAGCTCTGTAATTCTGCACACTGGCACACCTTCTGCATTCAATTCTATCACTACTTTTTACATAGGGTGCATCATTTATCTATGTGTGTGTTTGTAGTGTTCATTTTTAACATGCGTACGTGTATACATTGCCTCACACACTTAATTCTTCGGATGTATTAATATATTTTAATTGTATTTGCTTGCATTTTGTTCATTGTTTGTATTAATTTTCGTTTCATATGTGTTATTTATATAATATAACAAGATTTGTTTGGGGGGGAACACATAATAGTATTTATATAAAACCCTGTGAAGCATGACAGTAGGCGTAATTTAATTTTTTTCTTTTAGCTTAGTTTAATTTTATTAACGTCACACTAGAAGCAACACGTTGGTTATTAGCGACGAATCTCGTAATTTTGTACCTTGGTCAAGTGATGAGGACAACACCTGACCTGCAACCCCCTCTCCTAATTTCCACACCACGCTGACAGGCGGACTTTGGGCCCCAACAGATTTAATGTGCATCAGCCCCGGTACCAGAGGGTCTTTGGCGGCTAAGGCTCGAACTCATGATTGAACGAAAACTGCCGATCATGAATCCGAAACCATGACCATTAAGCTATCACGGCCACAAAAATGACAGTAGGCGTAATTTCAGCCAAACTTGCATCAATAATATTGGCGGCCATAAAACCCTATTTCCACTCGGAATTATAACGAACGGATCCTCTTCATTGTATTTCCAATGCCACAAAAATTGAACTATATAATAATTTGAGTGGAGGCATGCGGATTTCCTTAATTTTTTATTTCGCCTTTTGGCTTATCTCCAGAATCCCAGCTTTCCGGTCTCCGAATCTACAAAGTTAAAACAATGGTTAATTTTGAAATGTCGGAATATAAATAATAAATAATAATAACAGCCAATGGAACTTTTGCTTCAATAAAAGTTAAAGGAAGTTACATAATAACTTCCTCACGTGAAAAATAGCAAAATTGACCCCGTCACGTTATATCAAAACAGGAAAAATTATTGGCATGTTTGTAAATTCTCACTTTCCTCTTGCAAAAAATCGCCTCGTACAATGATACTTTCCCATTTTTGGCGACAAATCGAATCATTTGGCTAACTTTTCTTGTTCTGGCGAAACTAATCGAATTGATTTTATGCAAATACACGTGTATTTAAACTCAATTTTGCGTTTCTATAAAAAAAATTTATTTTAAAACATCCATTATTTGTGTTGGGACAGATATTTCAGAGAACACGGTTCCTAAATATAAAATACCTCAACATTCAGAACTACAAAAATGTCTATGCGACATTAACAGCAGGTTAAAAATACACCTTTTCAATCATCCAAAGTGAAGAGCTGTTCCAAAAATAAGATTAAGCAATGAGCTAAATCTAACTGGTCCGCTACACCCAAAATGCCTTTCCCAGATCATACCTTTAAATCTTCACTTGAACACAATTCTGCATCCTCGACTACATGGCTCCAACGCATCAAAAAATGTTCGTGTTGGTTGCAAAAAAAATTGCTAAAATGAAATTAAAAAGCTCCTCTATATAACAAAACTTTATTTTACTGGTTAAAACAGCAATAAATATACTAGAACAAAACATCCTCATATGAAAACTAAGATCGAAATACAAACTTGAACGAACGAGAAAGGCATTTCTTTTCATACATGCTAGAATATAATCTTTGACGAGATGTCTGAAGTAGTGAATTTCCAGCTTCAACGCAAAATGTTCACTTTAAAAAGTTCAGTAAACCATGTGACTGTTGGTCCATGGCGCAAGAGCCAAATCGGCTCATGCCGGGTGTTACTGAACAATCTTAGGGTTAGCGGATCAATTTCACAACTTACACCCAACTCCATTTATACACTGTCATTTTTACACGATTTTGAAATAACACGGTTCACCAACATACTTTTTTACAAGAATTTTTTTGTTCTAACACGAATCCCCCAAAAGTTTTTTCCAAATATTCAAATACTGTTTTTACCACCTCTTTGATTTGGCCACTCGATCAGGGTATGATAGCAGCATTTAAAATGTATTACATGACACAAACGTTTAAATATATTTTAGACTCAGTGGAAGTAAGAAATTTTTGACTGTAGTGGAAGTATGGGAAAAGTTTACGATTATGCATTGTATTACACATGCTTCTTTTGCCATCAAACAGTTCAGCCAATCGACCTTAAATGCTTATTGGGAAAATATTTTGCCAGCATGCGTCGAAAGTGGAAGTTTCATAGTACAAAAATCAACTTGAGTTCTTCAATTATAACTCTGTCAAATTCAACTGGTGGCGATGGTTTTAATATGTAAACGGATTACATCGAAGAACTAATGCTAGAAATCCCTTTGGATGAGGACGATTTGATCGAATTTATGACAGTTAGAGACAATAAGGAGGTTGATAATGACGAAGTCGAATTTGAAGTTCAGCTATTAACAGCTGATTTAAATCGTAAGGGCTTGAAATCTGCAACATTTTCTTACTCATGATCCTGATATAGGACGTGCATTAAAATTTAACATAATCTTCAGTTTTATGCAGCAGGATATCAAGAATTATATAAGGGGGGGAACCACTCATAACATACTTTGTAACCAAACAAATAAACAAAAAAAGGCCGTTAATAACGAACGAATTCCTTCATTTGAATCTAAGCCAACTGTTACGCTAGACATATCTGACACATTTACTCATGATAGCATTTTTGATCCAGTTCTTAATAAACGTGCGCGCTTCTTATCAAGTAGCGATGAATAGTTGTTAGTTAGTAGTTTTATTTCTAAATTCAATTTGAATTTTTGCATGTTTTATGTACCTATAGACTGAATTTTTAATGTACATTAATTTTAGTTTTTTTTTTTTTTTTGTAATAAAATAATGAATTGTTTTTGTTTTATAAATATGTAATAGGGATTTAATAATTACTTTTAAGTACAGTTTTTTGGCAAAACACTTAGAGTTTTTCATCTTACACGAGTTTTTAAAGTTACAGAACATATCCCCAAATTTACCATATGCCGCATATATTTTTACATAGATTTTATTTGCACGGTTTTCTGAGTAAAGAATCTACCACGTAAAAAAAAAAGAGTTGAGTATACCATCATTACCAAGGAGTTCACCTTTGGTCAGACATTTTTACTACTATATGCACTTCGTCAATAGAATTGTGTGCGTAATATTTGGCCACGATTGCCTAGTGACCATGGTTTCGGATTCGTGGCCTGCGGTTTTCGTTCAGTCGCAGATTCGATCCTTGGCCGCCAAAGACCCGCCGTGTAGCCGAGACTGATGCACGTTAAATCTGTCGGGGCCCAAAGTCCTCCCATTGGCAAGGTGTGGAAGCTAGGAGAGAGAGTGCCAGATAAGTGTCGTCCTCGTCACTTAACCACAGCTAAAAATTGCGAGCCAAAAAATTTTGAAGCACCGTCAGGTGACGAGGACGATACCTGACCTGGCACCCCCCTCTACTATCATTCACACCACACCAACTAGAAGACTTTGGACCACGACAGATTTAACGTGCATCAGCCTCGGCTACACGGCGGGTCTTTGGTGGCCAAGGATCGAACCCGCGACTGAAACAAAACCGCCGGCCACGAATCCGAAACCATGACCACTAGGCTACCGCGGCCGTTTTTGCGGTAACCTAGTGGTCATAATCACGGACTCACATCCGGAGGTTTCGTCGAGTCGTAGGTTGGAGACTTAATACCACTAAAGACCGTCATGTATGTTTTTTTTATAGAAAATGCTGGATAATCAAAAGTTGCAATAAAAGACACTCACTCTCTCTGTTTCCTTTAATAATAGTATTTTTTGCATCCTTAATATTCGAAACTATTTCAGAAAGATTTTAATTTTAAGGATTTCTATAAGGATAGTTTGGAAAGGAGGGAGAAACCCGATCATAACTAGTTTGCTTTTTTAAATAGAATTTGATTATGAAATCAAAATTTTAACCCTGTTACAGTGACTTACAGTTAATTTAATTAATCCATGTGTTTTTTATTATTTTTTTGTACGATTAAGAAACTATCACTCTTAAAGGACAGGATTTCCGTCACGCAATTAAAGAGCGATCGGTCTATTATATCCGTTTCATGTTTAGGATAAAAGGAAAGCCAGAATTTCTTTGTATCAATTTAAATGAAAGAGAGTGTTACATAATGTTGGTGTTTATTTTAATTCTGCTGGGAGCAAAGGAAGGTAATGCATTTAATTGCTTTCAATTTAATAATATATTTGTTTCAATTAATTTCTCTCTTTATTGTACTTAAATTACAATTACCGTTTTGGCTCCCATTTACCGGCAATTTTGATTTCATGACTATAATCTATGGAATTCTTACTACCGTTCTCAAATCTTTACTGTTTGGTCAATTTGAATGCAATAAAATGTATTTGAAAGAGCAAAATATAATGAAGGTTGTACTGAATTACGTTTTCCTTCCGTTTTTTTTAAAAAAAATTTTTAACCCTGTTTTAATTATTCATTTGTGGATTTTCCGGTCTTCAAAAATATTTCAAAAATCAGAGCGAATTTGTAATTCCACAAAAACCATTATTTTTTTTGCACTTTCGAATGAATTTTAATTCATTCAAATAGATTAAATAATAAAGATTTGAGGATGGTAATAAAAATTTCACAGGATTAACATTACGTCCACGAAATGTTAATACTACGGAATTCAGGCTTTAATTCTCATATCTTTACTATTTGCTTAATTTGAATCCAATACAGTGCATCTGAAAAAGCAAAAAATGATGCAGGCTTCTGAGAAATTACTTTTTTCTTCCAATTCTTAAGAATATTTATTGAAGACCGGAAAACTGGCAAAAGAATCATTAAAATAGGGGTAAAATATTTTTAAAATCGAAGGAAAAAAGTAATTCCACAAGAACCTTTCATTATCTTTTGCTACTTTAGATGGGCCGTGGTAGCCTAGTGGTCAAGGTCGTGGACTAGCGACCGGCGGTTTTCGTTCAGTCGCGGGTTCGATCCTTGGCCGCCAAAGACCCGCCGTGTAGCCGGGGCTGATGCACGTTAAATCTGTTCGGGGTCCAAAGTCCTCCCGTTGGCATGGTGTGGATGTTAGGAGAGGGGGGTGCCAGCTCAGGTGTCGTCCTCGTCACTTGACCGTGGTTCAAAATTATGAGGTCCGTCGCCAATAGCCCTCGTTTTGCTTCTAGTGCGACGTTAATAAAAAAACTAAACTAAACTGCTCCTTTAGATGCACTTTATTGCATTTACATAGATTAATTAGTAAATATTTGAGAGTTAAAGTTAGATTCCCCCCACCAAAGGATTAACACTACAGTCCTGAAATCAAAATGGCGAGTAAACGGGAGCCTTAAGTAAGTCCTTTTAAAAGTTTTATGCCGCCTCAATTGTACATTGGCGTAGTGGTTTCTAAGATTTAATAAATGAACACACCGTTAGATTAGATTTAATAAATGAACACACCGTTAGATTAGATTTAATAAGAACGCCAAATTTTTTTGTTACACAGAGATACAATCATTATTCCAGGTGTCAAAGGATTAGATATCCTATGCACCCCATTCTCATTTGTAATGTGATCGCGGTAACTTAGTGATCATAGTAACGAACTCGTAGCCTGTGTTGTTTTCGTTGAGTCATAGGTTTGAATCCTGATATCCCTAAAATATAGTACTTAAACTACCGTCTGACAACAATGAGAATACTAAAAAGTTTTCATGTACAAGAGTACATTATTTTAGTTTCTCAATCGTGGTTCCTCGGTGCGCAGCATCCACCACACAGCAACAGTTTGGTGACCGAAAATGGCGGAAAATTTCCACTGTAACTCATGCATGTCGTAAGAGGCGATTAAAATGGTTACCCAGTGTCTTGGGGTATAGCCGGGCACTCTGCCCCTGGGGATTATATCAGGGGATCTTAGAGGCTTGTCTTCTTAGGTAGGTAAGTGCATCATGACTTCAAGGCACCTAGTGACCTTTTTCTTTTCCGTGGAGTTAACTGTTTTTGGTAAACATAAATTTCGTGCGCCCAGGATATTTTAAGGATTATTCTTTATTTTCAACCATCTATGTCGATCTTTTTTCTATTTTTTCAAATGTCTGGGCCCCAGTTTCATTTTGTTTGGCGCCGTATATCCAAATCTGGCTCTTGTGCTATTAAACTTTCTTCACTCACTTATGGTAAATCGGTGCTCATAGTCGCGAACTCGTGGAAGACGTTGTTTCAGCCAAATCATGGGATCATGTCTTGATACTATTAGAGACAAGTCTTGTAGCTGCGGGACTGATGCACTTTAAATGTTTTAGAATTAAGATTCTAAAACTAGGGTGGTGTGATAGTTTGGAGTGGAACGCTAATTCAGGTGTCATCTTCATCAATTGACGGTAACTCAAGATTAAGAGGTTTCGTCACCAATCCCCGTCATTTACTTCAAAGTGCCATGGGTTGAGAAACAATAAATGTATAAAAACACGAATGTAAAATGTACTCAAATTACTCAGAAATGACTCTGTTGAATAGAATCATTAATTTTAAATCTGAAACGGTAGTGAATCATGTATTTTTAAATTTATTAAAATTCAGATGTAGAAGTAATCGATTGCATAGTTTTCGCTTTCTCTTCAGTAATTTTTTTCATTTTCCTGAAAACGGCTTATCAAGTACCGCTAGATATGCTTATCATTTATTAGTTATTGATGTTTTCCAGGATGCCGCATTCTGAAGAATTTCCAATTTTTTTGCAGAAATTACTTTTGAAGTTAGCGAATTGAAATGGTTTCAAATTTATAATAAAATTTCTGTCTCATTTTTAGGCTTATCGGAAACAAATGATTTGTGCGGAAGATCTAATATTGAAGAATGTCTCCCGAAACACAATATCAGTTTCCCGAGTTCTGAAGAAGAAATTAACATGCTTTGTCCGTATGTATCAAGCTTCTTTATTAATAAAGAATAGGAATACTCATTAGAATTTAAAAGAAATACTTATACATAATTAAAAAAAAGGCATTAATTTCCAATTTAGTTTTTATAACTAGTATAATGGATCATAAGCTTTATATAGACATACTCCGCAACAATCTTAAAGAAAGTGCACAAAAATAGGGTTTAGATGGAAATTTTATATTTCAGCACGACAACAACCCCAAACACACGGCACGTAATGTCAAAATGTGGTGTCTTTTTCATTGTAAACAGCAATTGCACACACCGCCACAGTCCCCTGACATCAATGTCATAGAAAATTTGTGGGCCACACTAGAAACAGCTGTCCAAAAACACCAGATTAGAAACAAAGCCCATTTAAAGCAAGTGTTACAAGAAGAATGGGATAAAATATCTCCAGATACCACTAAAAAATTGGTCGAATCGGTACCAAGACGTTTGGAGGACATTATAAAAGCCAAAGGACATGCAACAAAATACTGATACTGTCTATGCATGTGATATATCGAAAAAATTTCATTGGTGTATCCTTAATTTTTTGAGGTAAAGATCTGCCTATGTTTACTTCAAATATTTGCGAAACTTTTAATTTCAGATATTTTTTTGTTGATTTTCGTTATTTTTACTGTAAATTAACCCTTTTATTACGTGTAAAAGTAAAAATACGTCTTCTATTTTAGTTAATGTGTTATTTTCATTAAAAGTTGGATTTATCAAGTGAAAGTAAGGTGTATCCTCAATTGTTTGAGCCACTGTATACACAAAATAAATTCAAAAAAGAACTCGGACAAATAAATATAATAATTATAAGAGCATTCAATATTTGGTCTTCATTTCTCTATGTTTTATTGCGGCTCTCGGTCTTTTAGGCATTGACTCTAGAAGTTTTTTTTTAAAAGATTTGGATCAGTTTTAGACTTTTCAATTTGGAGTGCATTTTTAAATCTATTTTTGTCTTTTTGTGGGTTTTCCTAAAATTTATTTTCCAAATATGCCCATAACTTTTTAATCACATTTAGGTCAGGTGGTTATGGAGGTGTTTCTAACACATGTGTACTTTTATATAAAAGCTATAAGTGCACAATACTTGCTGTATGTTTTGGATCATTGTCTTTATAATAACTCAAAATCTCCTTGATCCATAATTGCTTGGGGCTTTGTAGCGGGGCCGCGGTAGCCTAAGGCTCATGGTTTCAGACTCGGGGACGGTGGTTTTCGTTGAGTGCGGGTCCGAGCCTTGGCCACTAAAACCCAGCCGTTTAGCCGGAGCTGATGCACTTTGAATGTTGGGGCCCAAAGTCCTGCCGTTGGAGTAGTGTGGGAAATTAGGAGAAGGGGTGCCAACTCAGGTGTCGTCCTCGTCATTTGAGCGATTTTCAAAATTACTAGGTCCGTCTCCAATAGCCTTCAAGTACGACATTAATAAAAACTAAACTAAAAAAAACTAAACGGTGCATTCTCTCATAATGGTTAAATACTAAATACTTTGTTCGGTCCATTATGCCATCAATTATATGGGCCACGGTAGCCTAGTGGTCAAGGTCGTGGACTAGCGGCTGGCGGTTTTCTTTCAGTCGAGGGTTCGATCCTTGGCCGCCAAAGATCCACCGTGTAGCCGGGGTAGATGCACGTGAAATCTGTTCGGGGCCCAAACTCCTCTCGTTGGCGTGGTGTGGATGTTAGGAGAGGGGGGTGCCAGCTGAAGTGTCGTCCTCGTCACTTGACCGTGGTTCAAAATTACGAGGTCCGTCGCCAATAGCCCTCATGTTGCTTCTAGTGCGACGGTAATAAAAACTAAATTAAACTAAACTAAGCCATCAATTATATGAAGTTTTTATGGACCACTGGCAGACATGCCACCCTAAACTATGATAAAGACGCTACCGAACTTTACAGAAGCTCTTAAATTTTGCTCCTGGAGTTCTTGATTTAGTTTTCGTCATATATAACATTGACCATCTGAGCGAAACAAATTAAATTTGTTTTCATCAGCAAATAAAATCGTTCTCTAAAATGAAAGGTCTTTTTATTTATAAGTCTTACTGTTCCCTAGGTTAACAGTTTTATGAAGATATTGTGACACTTCATTGGTTAGTTTAGGATTTAAAACGCATTCTTTTACAATCCACCGTTCCTCTTTGTGCGAATACGGTTTTGGTCTTCCAGATTTATGCCCCCTTTGAATTGATTTTGAAATACTGAAATATTTAATTATATCAAAAACTGTAGAATGAGAACTATTTAAACTTTACTGATTTTTGGAATCGATTTTCCTTCTTTATGATACTTATGAGGTAATAAAACGAGTTTTTTTACCTCTATTGACGTCTGTACTTTTTGCCTTCTCGTTTGAATCTTTTAATTTTTTATTAAACTCGCAACAATGAATAAAAATCTAGTTTCAAATGCGAGATTGAAAATTTTAGGTCGGCAAATAATGATAAGGTGGGAAATCTCACTTTTAATAACAGATAGACAATATCGCAGCTTGTCCAAGTTCTTTTTTGACTAATTTTTTAAAATTTTGATTTTTAA
Source organism: Nephila pilipes (assembly GCA_019974015.1). Classification (NCBI taxonomy): domain Eukaryota; kingdom Metazoa; phylum Arthropoda; class Arachnida; order Araneae; family Nephilidae; genus Nephila; species Nephila pilipes. The sequence goes on from BMAW01120313.1 coordinate 17,083, forward strand.
CTTTTTCCGTTGTTTTTTTTCAACTGAAATCAAATTAAAAAAAAAAAAAAAAAAAAAAAAAAAAAGGTAGAGAGCTCATTTTAATGAAATATATTCATAAGAAAAATTATACTTTTTTTTATTAACAATTTATTTTAGTGTGAATAAAATTATGTGTAATATTTATTTCAAGGAATTTATGCTTTTTTCATTATAATATTGTGTATATTTTAAATTAAGATAAGTTTCTATGTTTGACATTTTAATATATATATATATATATATATATATATATATATTTAATATGGCGACTGATTGCAATATCAAATTTTTGATTTGAAATTATTTTTAGATTTGAGTTTAATTATGAGAGCGTTGATTTAGTACGACACATAAGGCATTTAGAATATACTTAATTTATAAGTGTGTGTGTTTTTTTTTTTCATTTTAGTTACAACTTTTAAAGTTGAGGTTTATTTTCAGCAATTCAAATATTTTTTTACATTATAATATCTTGGGTTCTTTAATTTTAAAACAATCTAATTAAAATTTTAATGTTTTTCTTTTTGTTTTTTATTTGAGTTTACAATATTTTTATTTTAATTTTATATTTATTGCACTTTTTACAAGTTTTAATATTAATTAATTTTAATTTTGTTTTTTTTTTATTTAAACTATAATTTGTAATTTATTATGAATTTATATATACATTAACATGTGTATATCTGTAGAACATTAATAATTATGATGTGTAGAATTCTTTTTGCTGAAATACTTGTTTTATTGTAAAGTAGTCGTGTCATCAAGCTAAAATTCAACATTTTGTAAGCTAATAATGCTTATTTATGATAATGATATTAATTTTTTTTCCTAAATCTTGTAATGTTTTTTAATTAATCGTTAGTGTATATAAAATTAGGCATCAAAATAAATTAGAAATTTTCCCCTTTAATTTCAGTTCTATTTTCTTTACCTTGCTTCCGTGTTTAGTCTCTTTTTCGTAACTTTAAATTATGATTTCCTTTTTTGAAATAGTTTTGGGATTTTTAAGCTTAATTATATTTCATGTTTAGACTGCTTTGTTAGTATTACTGGATTACTTTTTCACAAGTGTGCGCGCACACGCTGTATGTAATCGTCATTTCCCGAACATGATTGATTTTGTTGGCATTATGTGAGTAGGAAAGAAATTTTTTAAATAACGGATTTATAATGCTTTTTGTTGAATATGAAACTTCCTTTTCTGATATTTTATCATCTAGAGAGTGGTTTTGCATTTGTTACTTTTAAGCAAGCTGAAGATATTTGTATTCGTATTTTACGAACCTGAGTGATTTTTATTGATAATTCTTAAGCATAATGACTGAGGTTTTCATGACTAGTAGTAATTTGTTTCTATTTTGTACAAATCTGAATGATTTTAACTATTTATTAATATTTTTAAATAGTGATTTTTATTGATATTTTCAGAATTATAATTAATATTTGATATTATTTAATGTAATAGATCTTTTCTATGAGCATTGATTTATTTGTTTTACACATATCCTCTTTTCAAATTTATTACATCGTAGTTTATTAAGTCCTACTTTGAAGGAGCCACTTAGCGAGATTTTAAATCGTACCAAAATGGGGCCAACAGTGGATTTTTCAAAATTCGATTTCGCTGGAAATGATAAAAACATGTCATCATGTCTCGAAGAGAAATTTTGACAGTAAGAAATGGCGTAAATAAATGAAACAGAAATTCCGTTACATGCAGAAAGGAAACATGGGAAAACTACGTGGGAAAAGAAGAGATGAGAAATGAAAAAAAAATAAATAAGGAATCAGCCATTTCTAATACTGATTTTTTTTCTATGCGGCAAGACAAATTTTCTTAAACGACACAATTTTAACCCTTTCAGCGGACTAGCCATTTTCAAAATTCTCGGTATTCCGGAGATGGACAGCATTCGTATGTTGTGGATTTCTGTGAGCGTCTAGCTGCTTGCGGCCTTCAAGCCCGCATCTTGCAGCTGTGGTGAAGAATGGCTGTGTTTGGAGGATTTATCGTGCTGGGATGTTAATCAGTGAAAAGTCTATTGAAGAGATACACGGGGAATTGAAAAATCCTCCTTGAATTTCGCTGTTTTTTTTTTCATTGAATGGAAGGTAAGATACTAAACAAGCTGCCAGTAAGAGGGAACAAGTTAATCGAAAAACTATTGAAGAAAGGTGAAAGTTGATTTTTCGTACACCGTGTGAGAATGAGAGATGACAGCGTTTGTATCCAATTTAATAATCTTTTACAGATAGAATATCCATAAAAATTAACGTGTGTACCAATTTGACGATCTGTTCCCAAATAAATTTAATAGTGCCAAGTGGCACCTATAAAATGGGATCAACTCTCCACTAATTATTGTTTATATTTAATGAACAGAGAATGATTTTTAACATTTTTAATGAAAATTATTTAAAAAATGCATTTTTTATATATAACTGCCTTATTCTTTAAACTATGGGACAATATTTTGAAACAATTCGCTGTTAAGTTACACTTCGTTACCAAATAGACTTAAGGAGAATTTTTATTTTAAAAAGTAAAGTTTTGAATTAATTGAAATGAAATTTATATAGGTAAATAAGAATTTTCGTTAGTTAACAAGAAATATATAAAAGCACATGAAAGATAAAATGGAATAAAATGACCTAAGGTTGGGCTATTTTAAATAAACTTTTTAAATTAATACTAGGGGTGCACTCGTAACCTTTTTCCTGATTCAATAATATTTTAGTGCTAATTTTTTTATGAAATAAAAGTTGCTTTATTAAATTTCACTAAAATGGTTTTCAAATCTAACTTTTTAAGTAACAAAAATTTGAAAACAAATTCAATGTTTATGTTAAAAAGGGGATGTGGCGTAGTGGCAAATATATTTCGAGGCACCCATTTTAAATCCAAAATCATTTATTAACAAGGTCATATCGAACTTATACAAATACACCAGAATTCATCTTACAGAACTCTGCTCTCGCCAAGGACAACATCTCGTCTGCGAAACTGTCTGGGAGGGCAGCGTATCAATTTCCGCTACAGCAGAAAATTTATTAATAACTGAAAGAAGTGTATAACAATGAATGTTTATCAGGTGTGCGTGTTTTTAAGTGGTTGAAACTTTTACAAGATGGTTGAGAAGGTGTTGAAGATGATTCATCGCCGGATTGCTCTTCCACGTCAGGACACGTGCCGCTTCCTCTTTCACAACTTCAACAGACTCCAATCTTGTTATTTTAATGCATATTTCAACAGATAGAAGTCGCAGGGCTCAATATCCACCAAATAAGGTGGATGGTCTAACACTGGGATACTATATATGTCTAGAAATCTCTTAATGCACCGGCTCATTCCACATTGTGTTCTGTCTTGGTAGAAAAATATGCAAAATGGATTCTTTGTCAATTACTACAATCTCAGCAATCGCACGAATGCTTAACCGACGGTCAGATCAAACCAGATTACTGACTTTTTCGATTTTGTCATCCGTTTTTGATGTGGAAGGGTGACTCGGAGTGAGTCGTCTTCAACGTCTTCGCCTCCATCTTGAAAACACTTAAGCCACTCAAAAACATGTGTACGTGATAAATATTCATTGGGCTATAGAATTATTTCAATAATTATAAGTTTAAATAGCGGATTTTCCGACTTTTATGTGAATTTTAACAATTCGTTACGCACTTATTATTTTCCCGAAGGAAAAAAAAAAAACTCTAATGTGAACAAAGACTACTGGTATACGGATTTGTTCACAGAAACGAGAGGCACTTTATTTGAAAGAGAAGACTTCAAGGTAAAGAGTTGTCGGTCGCTGACGTTTGGAGCATGCGTACTTCTAATGTAGCTTCGTCTGTCTCATTCTTTAATAGCCATATTGCGTAATGTTGGTGATGTTAGTTACATCAAAAATTGCTTAAAGGGCAAGTTTTGAGTTTGATAAAAACTATAGAAGTAATGTAGGAAAATAAGTGCATAATTCTTACGCAATCCATTAAAATTCCAATACATATTTCCATAAGAATCCTTTTCCCATTTTAATGCTGTTAGATTTTTTAAAATTTATGTTTAATTTTTTAAATTAAATTTTCAGCCGTGTTCTAAAACATCAAGAATGCTTACTGAACTATACTAGAAACTGCGGAGAAGTACATATATTTAAGATTGATTTTACAGTTGAAAGACAGCAGATGGCATTCGACATCATGAAGGAAATTTGCAAAATGGACTCAGTTCTTCATTCGAGTAAGTTTAATCATATTTTGATTAGATTTATTCTTAAAAGATTACGATAAATTTCTCAGAGACCCTGAATCAGAAAATATTTTTCCTCTGATCAGACTATTTTTACCTATCAGAGAAATGGTTCCGAATTTTTCTTCCGTGTACTCTGATTGAACTTATTAACAAGGAATAGTTGGAAAATGGTTAAAATAGGTTACCGTTAGGTAACGCAATGGTGGGTTTAACCCGAGGCTGCGAATCATCCATATCCATACCTTATCCATCCGTAAAATTGTTAATACCGTAACATGACTCACTTAGGAGCGCATACATTTAAGAGCGAAATTGTCCGTAAAACTTATTTTAACCAATAATTTCCAACAGTATGGGAAAGAAAAATATAAACTGTGAACCACACGCAATCCTTATGAAATAGATTGGTGAAATCTGGAGTCTCGCGATCTGAAAGAAACCTAGGAAAGCTGCAACTAACCTGTTTCCGTTGAAAAACCGAGAGAAGAATATTCGCAACGAGCATTTCGTTTAGCACTTAATGATGCGTATACATTTACGAATCGAACTGTTCATAAAAGGTTTCAGTTTTTAAACGTATACACACTGTTAGCCATAAATTATACACTACGCGACATTGAAAATGTAACACCAAGGAATTGCCAGAAAGTGATGAAACTCAGCAAACATAGAGAGATAGAAACAGCAACAAACAATAAGTGATCTTCATTTCGAAATGATATGCATAACATGGCAATCATTTCTTCGACTCAGTTGGTTGTAAGACCATCGAGGACGGCGATACACGAAGCAACACATCTAGGAACAGAGTCAATGGGAGTACGAATGCGCCCTGAGGAATGGTTTTCTATTACTGTCAACCTATTGCCACAATTTGTTTTCTGACGCGGTAGTGGTAGGGTCAGCAAATGGCGTCCAGTCACATTCCAAATATGTTCAAATGGGTAGAAATTAGGGGAGAACTGGAGCCAGTGAAACATCTGTACATGTGATGGCTGATGCGAGCAGTATGTGGTCGTGCGATAAAGGGCCTGCTGATAAAGGACATTCAGGGAGTGAACCTGAAGGTAGGGGGGTGTCACTGGCCACAACATATCATTCAGGTATCATTGGGCCGTCATAGTGTCCTGAATACGAACTAGAGGGACCTAGAATCATACTATATTGCTCCCCAAACCACGATGCCACGTTGTCACGAGGTCGGTCATTCCAAAATTGCTGCTGCCACGGATATGCCTCCACGTAAATGCCACACTCGAACACGGCGACTATCATCGGAGAAACAAAAGCATGACTTATCCGAGCCATTCCGTCTTCCGCATCGCTCGAGCCCGGCACCAGTGCACCCACTATGCTGTGGGGTCACTGTCAGTCTTCTTAACGGACACCACGAGTATTGGCCACGAGCACCCAATTTACAGGAAATAGTACTGGTAGATATGGGAACATCCAGGGTGCCTTTAACAGCTGCAAAATGGAGGTAGAAGAGGCTTCCGGGTCCGCCACCGCTTGTCCGATCCACGCTTCCTGACGGCACTCTGGTTGCAACGGTGTCCTTCAAATTCGCCACATTTCCTTGTTTCAACCAACTTCGCCACAGCCGGTGCACAGTGGACGCATCCAGGTGTGTGTCAGCTGAAATTTGCCGTGTGGACCAATCTGCCCTTCTCAGTCCGATCATCATGCCTTACGTAAAATCGTCTGTCTACTGGAACTGCCTCCGTTGACGAAAATCTGGTATTCTCTGTAATAACACGTGGCCTCTGAGATAAAAATAAATTTTCCTCAGTGATTTCCTTAGCAAAAGTAATGGTTTGAAAATTGAACATTCTGCTGGTTCTTTTCCTTGTGTCTTGATCAACGTGCAGTGGAGAGCTGTGTATTTCAGATAATTCACATGATTCGTTGACGTGCGTCTACCCTGAAATTTGCATAAATTTCTGGCAACTCCTTCTTGGCTTTGCATTTTCAGTGTCGCGTAGTGTACTTCAAATGTCAAAAAGTAAAAGTTTGGTAGAACACATAAAGACAAGTTACCAGAAAGGAATATACATCTATTTTAGATCGCAATATTATAAAATCCTCGCCAACAGGGAACAATATAACATATGAGGTCATCTTAAACTATGGTTTACTACAAAACTGGGGCTGTTACTAGAGGCTGCAATATTGCGGTGGCCTATGAAAATAGTTGACGGGGTTTTGTTCACAGTGTTGAATGCGAGAAAACCACAATCACGCCACTGCTTTGCATACACCATATTTTGGTTTTGTCATCTATCGTAATGTTACATACACTGTATAACGCTACCGGTTTTTTTAGGAAACCACAACTTGGCGTTTAACTCCGTAAATGACATTAATTTTGCGTACACCAATCGGCCTACCTTCCTTCCCTCACGGATACATATTCCACAGATTAGAAACTACAATTTTGAAGAATCGGAATTAAGTTGCTTTTTCTAATAATGAATATGATGTCTTAGATTCAATAAAAATATACTATGAGCGTTATTTTTAAACATAGAACATGTACAAGCTGAACTCGTTGAAAGTCGTTAAAAGATTTTACAAGTATTTTCGTTTAAATAAGAAAAAAAAAAAAAAACATTCTTCGTGGTTTATATGATTTGAAATAAAACTTCCATAAAAGGGGAAAGCATTTTAAAGTTATATATTGAATATAATCTTAACTATTATGAAAAAAATATGAATTTAAACATATAAACGAATTTTTATATTAATGAGAGATGTATATTGAAAAGAGAGATGTATATTAAAAGAGCAGGAATTTCTTTATCGTTATAAAGGTTTTTATTAAAGCCTTTATTTTTTTCTTTGTCTTTGCAAAGTTACAAACAGTCATTTCCTAATAATTTCAATTTATTAATTTGAAAAAAAAAAAACAATCTCGTATTACCATATAAAATATATATCGTATTACCATATAAAATATAT
>BMAW01120313.1:24323-69445 GCA_019974015.1 Nephila pilipes
TATATCGTATTACCATATAAAATATATATCGTATTACCATATAAAATGTATGAATAAAAGTTTTCTCAGTATTCTCTTATGCTATTTCAGTGCTATTATTTTATGAATTCAATATATGTTTTTTTTTGTCTCAAACAGATGTTAGCGATCATATTGGCTGTTTGTATAATGTTACTGAATATCATTCTAGCAACTGTTCTCAAACTTTTAGAAGTAGGAAAGACAATTTAATACAGTATATTTTTGAAAGAGAAGGTAATTATGATGAATTGGATGAATTTGGACAGCACAGACTTTGGGAAAGCTTTGGTTGTTTGTAAGTATTACTCAATAACTCATTTAATAGTTACATAGAATTTGCATGATGGGAGTGGCTCAAAAACCATCTGTTTTTGACAATGTATGACATGAATAAGTTAAGTTTGTGTTCCCACTGCCAGTTGCCATCTGTCTCAACTAATGTTAAGATAGTTTTGATTTGACAGTAATATGTTGTAAAAAAAAATTATATTCAATTTCCGTTGAATGATACCAAAAATTAATACTTGGGTATAGTATTACAAATAACAATCAAAGCAACGAAATCTTACGTTGAATTTGTGAGAAGAAGGTGATTATTGCTTATTAACATCGTGCTAAGAATATAAGCGAGGGTTCTTGCCGACGAATATTGTCCTTCTGAATCTTAATCAAGGATAGAAAACTTAACCAAAGCTGAAACCTCCATCTTCAAACTTCCCCGCAACGTCAGCGGTAGCACAAATTTAACGTGTATCAATCTCGTTACGCTGCAGGTTTTTAGAGGTACATGATTCTTATACATGACTCTCATGAAACACCGACCGCGAGATCGCAACCATGACCATTCAACAACTGAGAAGGTGAAGACGGTTTCATCGCCCCGAAAAGTTATGGCGAAGATTATTTAGGATTTGAGGCCGAGTGGTTAGCCCAACGCTCACACAAACATTTTACTTTTCTTTACTAGAACTTAAGAAACGTTTAGTTAATTTCTTCTAGTTGCCTTCTAAGTGAACTTGGGCAGTTAACATTTATCTACGCCCTACGGATAAAGGACTGAGATTTCAAATGATCAACTACCCAATCCACCGAGAATCAAACCTGGATCGGCGGTCCTAGAATCATAAGACACCTTAAAGAGTTTGAGGAATAATAATTTAAGAGAAAGAGAGCAATATCTCCTGCTAATGATCTTCAATGATCATTGAAGGACTGTGTTAGTACTAAATTGCGTCTCATCTTTTAATTATGGACTAATTAACTTTTGTTCATCCAGAAAGCTCATGCCGATTTTCAGTAGTATCATAAGCATAGGATTGAAGTAATCGGAATGTTGAAAACAAATGGCATGCATATATACGAGGTGTGGCTATTCAATGACAAAACTGACACTACTACAGAAGTACGTATACCCCAAACGCCTGCAACCAACAGCTCTTTAGCATGAAACCTTCTCTTTTGAATGCAGTGCTGTCAAGAAACAAAAAAAAAAAAATAATTAAGTTTCTCGTTAAAGTTCAGATTAGGTATGTCATTATTCATTAAGAATATCAAAATTTGACATACCTTTTCTGTCGTTCCAGGGAGCTGTTGGTTTAAACTTTAGCTGCAATAAATAGTAATAAATCCTCCTAGCAAATTAAAACTCTGCACTTCCTTGTAAATAAAAATATATAATGACATTAATTACAAATTATAACAGTTACACATAGCTTTATACACGTAGCCTTCATTTGCTGATCTGAAAGTTGGAAATACCACTACAGAAACTTATAATTCATTGAAAGAAGTGTATGATAGTGGGAGTATATCACGCGTACGTGTTTTTGAGTGATTTCAGCATTTTCAAGATGTCCGAGAAGACGTTGAAGATGCCCTGCTCACCCTTCCACGCTAAAAATGGACGACAATACCGTACAAATCGGTAATCTGGTTCGATCGGACTGCCAGTTTAGTATTCGTGTAACTGCGGAGATTGTGGGATTTGACAAAAATCCGCACACTAAATTTTTCCACCAAGAAAATGTGCTGGTTTATTCCACATTGTCAGTCAAGAGGTTTCTACCCAAGTACAGCATTCCAGTATTATACCATCTGCTTTATTTGTTGAATCTTGCCCCAGGGGACTTTTGTTTATTTCCTTAAGGAAAATCAGTATTAAGAGGATCAAACTTTAAGTCAGTTGAAGCTGTGAAAGAGAAAGTGGCACACGTCTTGTAGGAACTGATAGAAGACTTCCAGCACTGTTTCGAACATTGAAAGATTCGCATGGAGTATTGTAGGGACAGAGAAGGGGTGTATATGGAAGGGGATAATTAGTAAATATACATGCCATCAAAATAAATCATTTTACAGCGTCAGCCTCGTTATGTAATAGTCACACTTTGTATAAAACTGTACTTCAGCCATATATGTTAATACGTGTGATTACGATACGTTAATTGTTGTAAGTTTTATAAGCCTGGCATGTGGCGCTGTGCATTAAAGACATTTAATGGTTTCCTTTAACAAGAAAAGAAAAAATGCCACAAAAGCAGAGAATAAAATATACACAGTTTATGTTGAAGGCGCAGTAGATGAAAGAACCGCGCGTAAATTGGTTTCATAGGTTTAAGGCTGTTGATTTTAACCTTGAAGATCAAGAACACCCGAGTAGGTTCTCCACCTCAGAAAAAGATCTGATTAAAACACTGATTGAGCATAACCCACTCTACACGACATGTAAATCGGCAATAACCTTAAAAATATGTAAATCTTCCATACATGAGCATTTTGTGAAGCGTTACTACATGAACCGTTTTGGTGTATGAGTTTCTCACGATTTAATGGAGTAAATCCGGTGGATAGCATTTCTATTTCAGAATAGCTGTATAAACGCAACGAGAAGATACCATTTGCGAAGGAAGGAGTGATGAAGAATAAAAAATTGATATAGGTCTTGGGGAAAGCGGTACGAACAACTTTTAGTCATCCTCAAAGCTGGTTTAGTCCAAAGAAGATCATGCTCTGTGCTTGATGGGACTGGAAAGGAATCATATCATGAATTTTTACTAAAGAACGAAACGATAAATTCAGGAACGTATTATTTCAAATTAGATGAATTAAAGACAGCTTTTGAATGAAATTATCCAGAAATAGTGAATCGGGAGGCATCGTTTTTCATGAAGACTATGCGTGACTTCGTGTGTTTTTGACAACTCAAAAAGAGTTGATAGACTTCAGTTAGAATGTTGAATTCAGTAGCGTACCCAGAGGGGGTGCAAAGGGACACTGCACCACCCAAGACTTTTTTCTGGAAATTTAAATATTTCTGGATAATTTTCTTTTATTATACTCTATACTACTGTTCTAAATTTTAAACATAAAAATGTTTTTCTTTTCATGCTTAAATTTTCTCTTTACGAAGAGAAAAAAAAAACTCTCAACTAAGTCAATTCCTTTGAAAAGAATTAAATTATTTGTGGTTTTGAAAGAATGTCTCCGGGTCAGTGTTTGTAGACGAAGAAAGGAGTAAGGCGAGCATCCTTATAGAAATGCACTCTTCAAAAGTATAAATTTTATTCTCATGGTATCGTAATTATTTTTTAATGATCTTTATTTTTGCAATTTTTATAACTTGATAAAAATATATCATTACTTGAACAGCTGTAAATAGGAAAATATGACTGATATAGCGTATTATTTACTTTTTATCAAGTGGTAACTTTGAATTAAAAAAATTTCCTCTGTCCAGGTAATTAGGATATGCACCCTCCAAAATAAATTTCTGGGTGCTCCACTGGTTCTATCCCATCCAGCCAAATCACATGACTTCGCGCCCTCAGATTTTCACCTATTTTGATCATTACAAAGTTCAATTTGTGGTACAAACTTCAACTCGAAAGAAAAAAAAAAGTCACGTAGAAACGGTTTGCACCAAAATAACTGACAGGTTCTTCCACACCAAAATTTTCAAATTGCCTTAAAGATGGAAAATAGTCTTGGAACAGAATGGGGCCGTGGTAGCCTAGTGGTCAAGGTCGTGGTCTAATGGCCGACGGTTTTCGTTGAGTCGCATATTCGATCCTTGGCAGCCAAAGACCCTCCGTGTAGCCGGGGCTGATGCACGTTAAATCTGTTCGTGGCCCAAAGTCCTCCCGTTGGCATGGTGTGAATGTTAGGAGAGGGAGGTGCCAGCTCAGGTGTCGTCCTCGTCACTTGACCGTGGTTCATAATTACGAGGTCCGTCGCCAATAGCCCTCGTGTTGCTTCTAGTGCAATGTTACTAAAACCTAAACTAAACTAAACTTGGAACAGAATGGCACCTATATAATTTATTAAATACGCGCCAAAATTTAAATGTGCTACTTTTCAAATTCCTCCAAAATTGACACTAAGTTTCCAGACAACCCAATTATTTAATTACAAACAATAACGATAGCCGAAATAATCGAAAGAGGGGTGTCATAGTCTTAGTGTAGCTAGCTCTATCATTGTAATTTTTCCAACAAATTTTTAAAAATATTAATTTAATTAAAAAATTGACAATTTTTCCCCCTAGATTAGATGATTTGCTAAAAATGTTGTGGTAATCATCCTAAAACGTGAACAAATGCTATCTTTGCAGGGAAAAAACACTCTTCCTTACATGTTATTCTGCTCAAACCCTTGAGAAGTGTGGGGCCGGAGCTCAAGAACTAGTTCTTCATCTGCTGTACGGCATAGAATTCTTTGAACAGTTTTGTCCCATATCGAAAAGGGAAGATGTCAACGAGTTACTGAATATCATGAAATTAGACGCAGATGATGTGAGAAGCCTGGAAGAATTACTTGCCGGACAATCCTCCAATAATAATTAAATCCTCCAATAGGAATTCATCTTCTACTTTTACCCATTTAACCTATTTTGTTGCTGTCATGTAATAAATATGTATTTCGAAATGTTTAAAAGAGACAAGTGTACAGTTACTTAATAACAGATACACAAAACTCAAAAACAATCAAGTGGAATTCTTATGAAATTTGAAATTTAGGCTAATTTCAACATGAAAAATTAAGCGAGGACAAAATAACATTATTCATGAAGAGAAAAATTATAAAAAAGTTATTTAATAATGTTAATTATACTAATTTATCACGCCATTAACATCGGAAGCTCCTTGTAATGAGAACTGTAAAAGTTATTTAAGATGTTTCATTTCTTTTTTTTTTTTTTTTTTTGACGACTGTACTTTACAATATTTAACATAAGGAGAAAGTCTTATATACATGTAACCCATATAGGATTTTATATGCATAATATTACTCATAAGAAGAGAGATATATGCATAATAGTATAAACATTGTATATAAGGTGACCAAATTTTACAGTGAAAAAGGAGACGAAAAAATTTAAGAAAAAAGTACAGCGTAAATTAAAAAATACATTTTATTGATTCAAACAGAAATACACTAATTATGCTCACATCCCTTTTAATTGTTTAGTTAAACGAATATTTTTCCTCTGAATGAAAATATTTTGTCAATATATCCTTTTCTAACAATATATTGGAAATTTTGGTGTAAGAAATATCCTTCAAATTAAATTTTACGGTCAGTGCTGCAGCTAGAGTATCAACATTCATTCTATATTTCTCGCTTGTCCAAAAATCATTACCAGTTGAAATAAAAGCTCTCTCAACTGGTTCCACGTAAATTCAACAATAGCTTAGTTTTCATGTGGAATGTGTTTATTTTAGGCATGATTAAATATTTCCACCCATGTTTTTTTTTTTTTATCTATTTTAACATATTGATTTCCCCATTGTTCTAATTTATCAGAATTTAAATATATATTCAGATTTCTAATTTCTTGAAACAGACAATCGTCATCGATTTTAATATCAGGCATTTCTTTCAGTAAAAATTACAACACAATTTTAATTATCTGTTAAATTTATTTGCGATGAATCAAAAATCCCCATTGAAAACTGTTAGTGCGTGTGATCTTTGTTTCAGACAATTCTTCGATATATTGGAAAGATATTTGGTAAACATTCTGCACTTATTTGGTGCACTTTTCTTTTACGCTCGGTTTTGATTCTTTTAAGTTTGACAACGTTTTTTTATTATTTAAGGAATAAATTTTCCTTCAAATCGTGATATACATCGATGGACAGAATCGTTCAAAATAAGACTAACTTCTGTAGCTGAAATATGTTCCTCTTCAATCTTTTGGTTAGTTTTTTGGAAAATAGATGCCTAATTATAGACAAAGTGCATTTATATCTCCGGTAATTCATAAATGGAAAAGATTCCAGAATTTCTCGACATTTCTGTAAACTTAAAAAAATATGTATGGAGAGGCTCGAATAATTGTAAAACACGTTCTATAGCAGGTGTTAGAGCAAACTATCTAACTTTTGAATATTCTAAAAGTTTTTTGGTATTCAAGATTTGTGCAACAGTTTAGTGCGGTATCTCTGAATACAGAGATTAACAGATTAGTTTTAAAATATTGAAAAGGAGGGCGGATGGAGGCCCCTTTTCATGGAAGGACAGAACCTACAAAAAAGAGGAATCATCTTACTATATAACATTTTATACAGATATATGATTTCAAATAAATAATATATCCTAACATACTGTTTTATACTTGTAATAACATCAAACATATAAACTGTTTTACGAACATGAGAAAATATAACACAGAAAAAAAAATTACATGCAGTAGGGAATATCATTCAACATAAGAAAACAAAACATTTGCTCAAAAATACAAGAGACCAGCATAGAGAAAAGTTTTATATATGTTAAATAAAAAAAAAAACCACACACACTTTTAAAATGATTGATGAACTGTTAATTGATTGATGAATTAAATTAAAATTTCTAAAAATTATTTGATTCTGTAATTAATAAAAAAAATTTGAGAATTATTTAAAGAATTAGATTTTACGCCAAATCACCAAGTGGTTGCTAAATCCGTCGTTTAATAATTTACCATTTGCTTTAATTTTAATAACATGCAGCTTAATTGAGCTAAAAATTCTACACGTATTTATTTTAGATGATATATTTTATAAATATCAAATAATAAAATAAATGATTAAAACTGATTATTGAATAAATTCAAGTTGACTCAACGTTTCCTTTTTTTCGCTTAAAATTTAAGATATAAAAATTATGTTACGCAACGTGTAAAACTTGAAAGAAAACCCATGTTCAAAAAATTCTTAACAGGTGTATTTTCTACGCATGTGTAAACTCCAAATCAGAAAAATGTCTCCAAACGATGATTGGATTAGTGTAATTAATTACATAGTAAATGATTGGAAAAGTTCGATTGAATCGCTTTTACACTTTCATGGGCAACGAGACATCATAGAATTACCTTTTTTTCTTGTAAGGTTACAAAAATAATACTTTCATAAACGATTATTTTTTTTTTGAGGAAATGATTATTTTCTTGATTCACATGAAAACGTGTTCGCTGAATTTTGAGTTTTTTGTTATTATTATATCAATTGAATGTATCAGATTAGCAGCAAATTTAGCTTAATAAAAATTCTCCTTTTTTTGAGGGACCGTTTCTCATTGGATAACATTAAATAATCTTTATTCACATTTTTTATGTGAATAACATCCACAACAACAGGATTTCCGCCTGATAATTAAGAAAACAGCTTAGCATTGTGCATCAGTTTGAGAAAACAGAATCACTTTGTAACTGCTTCAGCAATCGAAATATTTCTTATAAGTCATTTAATTAAAAGGCAGCACATAGCCATTAATGGAAAAAAAAGAGACGAAGATGTGCCCTTAGCTGAATATCTTGCGTGAAGCGTCAAAAGTTGATAAAATATGTGTATAAGACATAGGACGTTGGATTATGCATTGAAGAATTTTTCTTATAAAAACGGTATACAGCGAAATAAGTTTCATTTTTCATATATTAATATTTCATGTATTGGTACATCATTACACCATGAAATTTACGTAGCAAATGTAAGTATAACTATTTTGTATTTTCGTATAAGATATAATTTTTATGTAATAATTTTATGTATGAAACATAATTTTCGAAAAAATCTTTTTTTTTTCGTATATATTAAGTTTAATGCATTTTAAATAATATATTTAAAAACAAAATGTTTTAATGAATAGCTGATTTTAGAGGAGTTTTTTTCGAGAATTATGTTAAATATCTAAAATCGTCTTGAACAATTCACTATAAGAGGCCGCGGGCCAAGGGAAGCACTTCCTTTTTCTTCCTCCGGTATTGAAAGGGTTAACTTAAAAATAAACAGCATAAATTAAAAATATTCCTTTAACATAAATAAAAAAATCAATTTTACGAAAATTATTTATTATATATCTTTTTAGTCATACTTATTAAAATAAAAAAAAATTAACACAAAATATATGTAACATAAAAATAACATATAACATAAGTGTTTCTTCTACATAGTGAAAAAAAAAAACTAAAATTTTGTTAAGCACCTCTTCCCCACACAGCTCTACTTAATATCACAGTATTAGGGGCATAATTTTTGCAATTTTTGACTTTCAACTTTATACATCAATCTGAATGCTCTGTTCTAAACAACTTCTTAGTGAACTCAAAGTATTTTTCACATGAAAAAATATTTGCTCACATAAATATGTAGGACCAAAAGCGAAAAACATTGCCCGCGCAATTTTCTTCAAACAATTAAATCTTTCGGGCAATGACATCCAGCAATTTAAAAGAGCTGTCGATTCATCATTATGTTCCAGATTTTTCCATAATTCTGCAGACTTTGCTTTCTATAATTCTGAAGATGTTGGTTAGATGTGTTCCATTTTAAAATTATTAACTTACAACCACTCGAAAATTGAAAAATTGAATGGGATTATTAATGAGTATATTAAGTCTTGTTTGATTAGGAAGGAAAAAATATTCATTCAAGCTTCAAAGTCATTATATGCTTTAGAAAATTCCTCCTTAAGTGCTTCGAGGTAGGTTCGAAGTTCACCTTTGTCTCTGGTCGATATATTTGCAAGCATTTAACATTTGGAAAGCATTTGTAGGAACTGCAATTAATATCACAGGAAAATATATTTAATTTTGTGGCAAAACCTTTACAGTATTCAAACGATTCAAGCGCTGCTTGGCCCATTCTATGTAATGCTAAGTTTTGTTCATTGAGATGTTTAGTTATACCAATCAGAAATATTATTTTACATAACCATTATTTATCATTCAATTCAAGGAAATGTTTTTCTTAGGAAAATTTTGATGTATTTAATGCATGGCAGAAACTTATTTAAGAAATTACCACAACTAAGCCAGTGGACATGGTTGTATAAGAAGAGATCCTCATACTCATTTTCAATTTCTTCTAAAGAAGATTTAAATTGTTTGTGAACCAATAGTAAATTGTGTATGATCAAAGAAGACCAAGACAATATAAAATTAACATCTCAAGATACAATACGTTTCCACAGTCTACCATACACTGCTTAATGAACTCACTATCCGAAAAGGGATTGTTGCATTTAGCAAAGTTATTGGCTTCCACAGAACTTACCTATCTTGCTGTAACACTGATTTGGAAGTGTTGATTGCTTCGTAAATAAAGTTTTTTTTTTCTTTTTGACCCTTCAGCCTTTTCACACACACTGCAGCTTTTATTTTGCGTCTTCCTTGGAAGATTTGCAGCTAAATTTGCTATGTTTTGTACCATAATGTCATTTAAGTTTGCACTCCTTAACCTGCTTTTAATGAAAAAATGAAAGCACTGCTTCATTATTTGTATTACTTAAGAAATATGTATATGCCCATTCTTGGTAAAACACATAACATGCATTATCAATTGTACGTTTTTTTTTTTCGTAGATTTAAATGTTTTCACTACAATTGGAAATTTATATATTTACTGTTAAGTAGACAAAAAAAAAATTAAATAAATTCATCGGAAAGGTGCTACGCATTGTATCTACATTGCGCATGCGTGTTGATGTGACCGATATTCTGAAAAATGGAAGATGTATATTCGGCCACGGGAAGGAAATCTCGTTCAAAGCAGATTTTTGTGTCTTGGTAGGCAACAAAAAAATTCTTAGCAGCCTCATGTGGCCTGCGGGTGTTGCACACCCCTGACTGAAAGCATTATTATTACATATATCCCTAATTTTAGACTTAATTTTAGAACTTATTATATAAAAAATACCATAGAATTATTTAATTTTAATAATTACGTCTATGTATATATATATATATATATATATATATATATATATATATATATATATATTAAGATAGGCTGCGCTTGCATATACGTCCCACACATTATAACTGACTAAAAAAAACAAAAATTCATCCGCACTACTGCCTAAGCTGCAATAAATATTCCAAAATTAGACATTTACTATTCTTTTAATCTGTAATACTCTTCCATTTTTGAGGTAAGAAACATTGGTAAAATTTCATAACATTTTCAACATGATTATACATAATAATATATAAATAATTAATTGAAATGAAAGAAATTACCTCAAATTTGTGAAAAACGGCCTTGCTGATTTTTAATAGATATTACTTTTACGGGTTCAGTGAACTTTTTTATCACCATAAATTACCATATTTTGGAAGACATATACTTACGATTAAAAAAGTCATATTTATTCATATTAAATCTACAAATTCCGACTCAACAATGTCAGAGTTAAATAAATAACAACTAATGAGTGACCACCATTGTCCCTTTAAGGCCACCATTTAATGAAAGTTGATACGATCATGTCATTTCGAGATGATTACCATGCTTTATCAAGCCTTAAGGCAACCCTACATTCGTTACTAGATTTTTGCACAGAGTGCACACTATCACAATTATGAAATTTTCACACTAGTTCAAACTTGTTGCCCAAACTGACTGCTCATTTTAGGCTAAAATGTCGTTTCCAATTCTACATTAACCATTTTACTTGTACGTCTTACGATCTAAATTATCGTTCTGAAGAGAGAGGAAGAAGAAAATTCCTTCAAATACGCCAACCCAGGAGATACGCCACAGACGTTAAGTTTCAACTTCTAAACATATAAAGAGCGACTTATCTACCCAATTAAGGTACTTAATTTTAGTTCGATGTTTTATCGAATTCTTAATAAAATATCCTATATTTTTGAAGGAAAGATAACTTACATGTTCTATGTTATTATTCCATGTTGTAATACAGAAGCTGGTACATATATTCATATATTAAAAATAATTCATAAAAAAAAAAAAAATTCGCTTCATCTTAAGAGTAACATATTTGGTATAAAATTCTAATAAATTTTTATTTATTTTAAAGGACATGGACTAAATAAAATTTAGTTCAGTGCCTGTAGTTACTTGATTTAAACCCACCAAGGTGTAAGTCAATTGCGTAATTGTAATCTTAAACACTACTTTACAGATAAAAGAAGTTTTGTGCATTTTCAGATTTAACTGTGTCTAAATGTGAAAAAGAGGATGATAGGAGAGTGAACTATTCACTAAAGTATTGTTTTTGACTCCTAACTTTTAACAATAATATTCGCATAAATATTAAATTGCATTGCTTTAAATGTGGTTATGTTGGCATTGAGAAATATTTCAGTATTTATTTTACTTATGAAAAATTTATTATTATGAGAAACAAAACTGATTATCTCACCACAGAATAATTCAAATCATCAGTTTAATTGAAACATGGTATGTTTTAAGTGTAAATTATTTTATAAAGAATATTTTGAGGAAACTCGGATTGTGATTTTTTTAACTATTTCAACAGCGTTAGGAATAACATTTTTTATGTCCAAAATCAACAATGAATCATTATGAAAAAATTTTGAATCACATAAATTGATTAATACAACTCAATTTAAATGAGAAACTAAAGCAATTCAAAGCTACCATCATCATACTTGGATGTAGTAATGATTCAAAATTGATAATCCTAATTCAAAATTCCAGATTTTCGAAAATAAACGACATATAATGATGAGTAATACATAAATACAAATGCAAAATGTGGAAGTCTCATATTGTGAACAAAAAGTAACACTCGTCTTGTAACGCCCGCCCGATCCGGGCGTCCTCTTTGCCATCACTAAATTCAAATATTAAATACTACGCCACAAATAATTACAAAGCCACCAAAACAACTTTCACAATTTATTAGTTTATATTTACTATGACACAGATGACTACGCTCTCCAGGGTAAGCTTTCTAACCCCTTAATTCAACCCACCAATAGTAATCTAACAGACTCTTACCAACAGTCCTGCCTCGACTGCAACTCAGATTCTGGAACCACTGTTGAAAACACTAGATCTATCTTTCTACGACAATCCTTACTCGAACCCTCTACTTATAGACTTTAATTCCTCCTTTCTCTTATCTGACACTCCAGCTTCGCCTCATCTCATCCCATCTACAGTGTTTCTCTCAGATCCTCCTTCGGCTACTCTTTCAGATCTCCTTTTCCTTCCGACGGAGTTTATATAATTCTCAATTCGACCGCTTCACTTCCTTCCTAACTGCTTTACATACTAACATTATGCATCACGTTTCATTTTTAGTTGGGCAAAGGTTGTTTAGTGAAAGCAATCAATCTCAATTGAAAGTCCCCAAGGTTAGTGAAGAGAAATCGCGAATAGCCCAATGTCACAGTCTGTTTTATGAAGCTATTTCACGAAACCTATTTTAGAAGCTCTCACAGAGCTACCTCGCAGTTGATTCGGTCGCAGAGGACCAGATGACTTGATGTTCCGCAGCTATCCACCTAAATCACCAGATATGGTCCTTTCTCCTTCCTTTCGGGGATTGTAAGAGATACAGCGTATGTTCCACCATTACCCTCACATTTATGTAAACTTAAATATGAAGGTGATCGTGGAACTGGATTTCTGCTACAGTATAAGTTACCACACCTTTCAATGTGTTTGACATAAATTTACAAATTGAATTGAAATTATCTTTACTAAAATAAGTTATAACGAAAACTTGTAAAATACTCTTCCATAATTTCTTTGCATCCATGTATTACTTATAATTCCGTATCGTTTATTTATGAAACTGGGGAATTTTCGAATTGGAAGATTATTAATGGTGTTCATGAATAAAAACGGTGCTTTCGTACGAAATAAATTTTCCCTCATTGAGAGAAAATATTTGAAAATATGCTGGTTTTTTTGGGAACAAAATTTCTGATATGTAATTCCCAAATATTTACATAAGTACAAACAGTATATCATAAAAATAAATGTGAAACATAAATTCAATGACATCAATAAGCATCATTATAAAAGCAAATCAAGAATTATTACAAATTTACTATTATTTCTTTATAATTTTGTATTTATGCAGATTTGCTTTCGTAACAGATAAAAATATCAATAACATGTACAAGTCATTCTCATTGCATTTCCATGTTAAGCTGTATTATTTATTTTGCTGAAAATAAAGGAAAAATTGCTGAAATGAATCACGAAACTTAGGTGATGGCCAGGCCTTGAATTTGATCTAAAGTTTAAAGCACGATAGTGATTGCGTTAATGTAATTTCATGACAGATCATCACTATTCTTTATTTTAATCGTAAGTGTTGGCTTCTTTAGAAATCATGGTTTACGTAATTTCTGGTGTCATGACAAAATCGATCAAAATGCTTGTATTTATAGATGTATATTGTATAGAATCAAACTGAAAGTATTTTCTTGCTGTAGGGTACGAATATATTTAATTCAAAACTAAAAATAAAAATAAATTTGTTTCAAACTACCATTTTTAATTAAAATTGTGTAAAAACTTGGTTTGTTTTCTTAAATGTTCTTAGAATTTGTCACACTTTTCTGAAAAAACTTTAATTTAAGTTATGATTAATTGTTCAGAATTGTAATTCGGATTTTCTATGGACACATTTGGCTAATATTAATTAATATATTTATTTTTAAAACATTTTTATTCATTTTGAATATGTTTCAAAACAACAGAAATGAAGAAGGGGAAGAATAATTTCACCACAAACCATATATGGTGCATTTAGAAAGTGATTGAAACCGGTACATTTTAATATCAACGTATTTACCTCCTATAAACAACTATTTTAATTATAATAAATTCTTAAACACAATTCATGTAATTTAGAATACTAAACTGGAATTTAATATGAGCAACCAATTATAAATGTGACTAACAATTTTTCTGACCAATCGTTTGAACTTTTATTATTATAACTAAATTATTTTAACATTAAAAGCACATTGTACTGTCTTTGTGAGGCTGTTCAAGATTTAGTGTAATACAAATTTGACTGAATTGTTCCACATATAATAGAAATTCACATATCTCTTGACCTTAGGATTAAAAATAAAGAGGCGATTTATTAGAAAATTAATAATTATTAAATTATCAACGCAACTCATCGAATGAGTCAAAACTGCACAGATAGATATTTGATAATATCTGGTGATTATAACTGGCTGTAGTTCAGCCGTGAGAGTTGAGTAATTTTGCTTAATCTAATTTCTTGAAAGAAATATCCCAATCAAAGTAATTCTCACTGATCAGATGGGGCAATCCAACCCCTAGATGGGGAGCGAGGATTCTGAGAAATTCATTATAGTTTGTAAGGGTAAGGGAAATAACTATATACTTATGTAACTAGATTTTAATAGTAACAAATTTAAAAATAATTAATAATACTATTTGAATGTGAGGAAATAGCATCATATAAAGGTAGCCTTTTTGAACATAAATAAGGGATTATGGAAGAATTGGAATAAAAAGAAATAAAGTATTATGAAAGTTTAATACGAATTTCTCTGAATTCAATCTATCAATAACGTTACATATAAATTTTGTTTGATGAAATATTTAATGGTTGCAGTATGTTAAGTATTCAAGTTTAAAGAAGGATCTTGGAGGAAGAGCTTCTGGAGGAACTATTCTTCCTCGGCGATCTGGACCATATCGTTCGCAAAGTGTCAAGCTTTCAGGGCTTTCTTGAGTGCGCCAAGGACATAGTAGCCAAAAGGTGAGAAGTCAAGACTTCGTTGAGTGGACCAAACACATTGTAGCTAAAATGTGAGATGTCACGGCTACACGTTGGTTATTCAAGGACTTTCAACAGAAATCACTGTAACAATTCTTTGTGTAAAAGTGGGTGTTATTCCTCTTCAAGAATCATCTCGTTAGATGACATACAATGTAGTAAATTCTAGATAGCTGTTTGTGTTAACTTTCATGAAGAAGTGTATGAACTATTACTTTACTGAAGATCAATTCTCCTCTTATCTAGAGCATAGTGATTGACCTATTCTGCCTAACCAGATCATCATTGCAGAATTGTTCCTTTAGTGAAGAGCACGTGCGCTAGACCTGGTCGATATCTGCCTCCTTAGTGATTTTCCCTTTACATAATTCAAACATTGAGGTGAGTGAGTACGCGCTCGAGTGACACATAGTCCCACACATGTTTTGCTGACGAAGATAAATCTCAGCTGAATTTTCATTTTCTGCATCTAGAAATTCTACGACTGCACGATGACAATGTTTGGAAGTGTCCATTATCTGACGAATAGCAATTACTTTGCTCTTCGAAGTCACATAAATAACTGACGCGTTCTGACGATACCGTATTCTTTCCTACTAATCATTACCCAATTTTTTCCCCTGCACAATGATGTGTCCTCTTAAAGCGACTGCGCAAGCGTGATAGTTCCCCTTTCATTTGAATGATCGTTATATTTTCTAGACTTACACTAAAATTGAAACTTTAACTTAATGATGTGATACTTTACTTTGAAGTCTGTTTTATTTTTCCAAATATTTAAAAACATAATTTTTTCCAATTTTTAAAAAAAAGACTCAAATTGCGTATTTAGAATCAAATACTTCTAAGTGATTTATTGCAGTTATTTCTTCTTTAATTTTATCCTTACCTAAGAGAAATAATCTAGAAAAAATGAATTAATGAAATACTTTTCGAGTGTAAATTATAGTACAACATTTATTATATAAACTGATATTTTATTTTAAAAAATTCAGTGGAATTTGTAAACGTTTTGGCACAAATGATGATAATCTTCACCTAAATCTTTTCTTATGTGGCTACAATGCTCTTTTTCATATTGAACTGAATTAAGTAACCGATAAATACATTTAGTATAGTACCTTCCATCTGCATTAGTTTAATTAATTTTCTGATGATAAAAACTTTTTTATCATCAGAAAATTAATTAAACTATTGCAGATGATACATCCTCTTAATACTCGTACTTAATACTCATAAATACTCGTATACAGCGAACTGATAAAAACTTTTTCATCAGTTCGCTGTATACGAGTATTTATTGTTTTGATTTTGGATATAGGTTTGAGTTAAAAGAGGATGTATCATTAATTTCTCGAGGACTATTCAAACAGTTAGAAATATAAGCATTAAATATATATGGATAGCTGTGTAATTACATCAACAAATTTTAATTATTAGTGTAATTTCATATCTATTTATAGCACTAAATAATGTTTCTGTTAAAAATAAACTGTACTAGTAAACTTCTTCCTTTGATTCATTTTTGCATAAAAATGTTTCTCTGAATTTTTCAATAAATATAATAACTGTGCATAATTTAATAATATTTATGTAAGTATTTTTAAGTCTCATAATTATAATTCTTCTCGAAAGTGACAAATTCAAATTTGTAATTTTTTCAAAGTAAAATGCAATATTTGTTGTGATTTTTATGCACTTATAAGAACATTCTGATCAGAGAGAAGTGAACTGAAAGAAACTTACCCCCACATTAAGCACTGAATTCATTAAAGTAGGAACATGCACGCAGAAGCTTAATTAACTGAAAATTTCGAATCCATCGAATGGGTCTATCTCCCGACAAGCGGCGAAACCTCATCAATCTTCTTAAGTCAAAGTAAATGATGTCAGCTTCCCCTTCCCCGTCCCTAACAATTGTCACCATGCAAGCGTGGGTTAGGTTAATGCAAATTGCGAACACGAAATAATTTTCCTTTTCTCCTCAGGCAATTGGATGTTAATAGGCTTAGAACAATGTAACACATATATGGTGGAAAAAGTGATTGTTCTGAAACAAATTAGATGGAAGCGGTTAATATGAAATCAATGATTTTCTAATGCATTTCTCGGAAGAATAAATTTTATATTCGAAATTTCCGTTTGCATTCGCAGAAGTTTTTGCAAAAAACGCACTGCATAATTATTATTTTGTTGTGAAAATGCGGAAGGTATAATGATTTTTCTTATTTTTTTATTAACTTAGCGGAGAACCGATATAATTTTTATGCATGAATTAATCAAAATTTTTACGTGGTCAGTTACATTCTATTAAATTTAGTTTTTTCATTTTTAATAAAACATTGATATTTTTAAAAGTATACATTTTTTTTATATTTAGCTGCCGAAATACAAAATTACAAAAATTAAGCCTATTCTTTGTATTTTAAGAATTATTAAAAAATAATTCTAAGTAATACGAAACATAATTTTTTTTCTATAAATGCATATAACTTGTGTCGTTTGAGAATAATGAATAAAAGAAATTATGTTTTTTAAAACTTTTAGTTTGCTTTTTTAATGAACGAGTATGGTTTTTTTTTGTCTTGATTTTTTAAATCTTTTTTTTAAGTGCGTGTATTTATGGAACTTTTATATTTGCAGTAATTTTGCTTCGACTATGTAATGCATAATGTTACGAATTATTTTCATTTAAGGTGCTTTATTACCCTACAACCAATCTCAAAAAATATTATTTTGAAATTAAAAAAAATAATTCCTTTATATTTTTCTCTGTAAATATAGAGTTGCCCCGTTTCGTTAGCAGTAAACATTATGTGTAGAAATCCCATATATTAAGCATTACTAAAAATATTATTATACAAATACAAAAGAAAAAAGGTATAAAAGTGAAATACTCATTAAACTCATTATGTGGTAAACGGAGGGATTTCAGAAATTTTATGTTAATTGTTATAGTTTTAATGTAAATTATCATCAAATGAGATATGAATGAATTTAATATATTTGAAATTACTAGCTTATAGCGTTTCTCCATATCAGTATGCATGCGAGAGACGATTTAAAAATTTCATCATTTTGAAACATTTGAAGGTGAAGAAATTTTTTTCGATTCTAACTGATTGATTTTTAAATTCATTTATTGCATTTAATGTATTTTAATTTTTAACTTGCAACTTTCCCTGCATTTTTAAAAGTTTCTTCTTTTATGTTACAGAACTATTTTTTTACTTCTATTTTATCGTTATCTAACTTCAAATTATGTGAACCAAAATTATACTTTGATTTTTCATTCCAGAAAATTTCCTTTAATTCCTTTTTGAAAAAAAAAAATAGAACTTTTCTTTTAATGTTATCAAATATTTAAGACTTTGTATTTTTTTGTAATATCTCACGCTTCCAAACAAGTTTAGATGAACAAAAACCACAAAATTAAATCGCATAACTGAATATAGAACCGTAATACTATAGCAAACTATAATTATATACTATAAATAAGGAATTTTATTCAAACTCCAAACAGTTAATATTTTATCAAACAGCTCCTGTGTAATCCGCAATAACTTAAATAATAAATCAAATTATTACGGATTACACAGGAGTTGATTTTAAATTCTGATTTTACACAGGAGTTGCTTTAAACTCTAGTTAGTAAACTCTGATTTTAATAATAAGTAAAATCAGAGTTGCTCCAATTAACAAAAAATCAAACCCTATCAAATAAAAGCTATTATTAAACTTTAGGCTTGCTTACATAAATAAATTATTTTCATTTAATTCGAGTAATTTTTCAATGCTCTCTCTAGTGAAGTTGTAATTTTTTACAGGGCCTCCTGAAACAACTCAAGGATACATCGTTATCAATCGCACTGCTCATTCTCTGGCTGCAAAGCAGGATACAAGCTTATGTGGAATGGTTGGAAAACACTTCTTCATAAGTAAAAAATGAACTGATTGAAAGCAAAAATTGCTTCAGAAAGTATGACAAACTTTCCTTAAGATTTTATCCTTATAAAAGGATTTGGGAATATTAAATGAGAAATAAATATCTCGTTTGGTTGTAATCTTAGCTAAGAAATCAGTCATGTTATTTCTGAACATTTTACCTCGCCCTCGAACAACAGCAATGGATACAAGGATATAACGGTCTTTTGAAGTTCTACTACGGCATTATTGTAAGATAAAAGATTTGCATAAGTTCTAAGGAAGAAAGAGAATCCGAAAACAAAAATTTGAATATTTAAAAACTCTATTATGCTGCCTGAACAATTAATACCGGGTAGTTATAATTAAAGTTACACTGTTCAGAGGCCTGTATAAAAAGTTCTGCTTATCGGATTTTGATGAAACTTGGAATATAGGCTATATGGACCATGGGAAAAAGTTTCTGCAATAAATAAAAAGTTCAAATTTTGACCACTAGGACGAAATGTGATGACAAAGAAGAACAAAAATATTTTAGAATCATTAAAATGTATTCAATTACAGAATATGCTCAATATGTACTCCATTGACAACAATAACGTGAGGAAAACTCATTATAGCGTTTTCAATGGTAGCGGGAAGCAATTCACGAGAGATTTCTGCCACTTGGCGTATAATGCTAGTTTTCAAATCAGGTAAAGTCCTGGTTCCTCCTCTATAAACATGGTCTTATAGAAAATCCATAACCAGAAATCACAGAGATTTAAGTCGGATGAACCAGAAGGCCATGCATCCGGAAAATGTCTGTATATTACACGATTATCACCAAAGTTAGCTCTAAGCAGTTCTTTGAATTGGTGTCTAAAGTGAGGAGTTGCTTATCTTGCACAAAGATAGTGGTTTGCAAACATTGGCGCTCTTGTAAAGCAGGAATGACATGCTGTAGAAAGAGTTCACTGTACCGTGCACTCGTGACAGAGCATCTTTTAGGACGTTTTGGAGTGAGAGTTTCAAAGAAGAAAGGTCCGAGGATAAACTCAAAAATAAATCCCCACCAAGCAGTCACATAAACAGAATGCAATGGTTGTTGATGCAGGACATTAGAGGGTGAAGTACCCCATATGAGGCATTTTTGATCATCTAAATAAAAGTGTGCCTCATCTGACCATAGAAAGTTTGAAGGCAAAGCGTCATCAACTTCCATTTACGCCAAAATTCTCAAGCAAACTCAAGGCGTGTTTTGTGATCTTGAGAATTCAGCGTTTGCATCACGTGGATCTTATACGGATACCATTTTAAAATGGATCGCAGAACTTTGCATATTGTCGACCACGGAATCTCAAACTCGCTTGACTCCAAATTGTCCATTTTGGCACTATTTTAAACAATCGTATAAAGTAAAAATATCTAAGTAAAGTAAAATATTAAAATGAACTATTTGTTATAATCACATATAAAATACGAACGTAAAACAGGCGATCTTCTTCAGACAAATTCTTTTTATTCCGTTAACAAAACAACATGAAAAAGACACCAACATATAAAAACAGTTGCAACTGAAGATAAACATAAAGATTTAGGAAATATATTTAGTGAATCCTAAAGATTATACATTTAACGAATCCTAAAGATTATACATTCAACAAATCTTAAAAATTATTCGTTTAACGAATCTTGTCAGGCCACTTGCTGAAGAGTAGATGGAACTGAAGGCTCATTCAACCACAACAATAGCAACTTCTTCGACAATTTCAGTCCCAACCGGTTTCCGTCCTCTTTCGTGCAGCACGCCCAAATCTCTAGTCACTTCAAATTTCATGATCATCTTCCTCAAACCAATTATCGATATTGGGTCTTTTCGCAGATTCTTTAAACGACGATAGTCACGCAGATCATTAAGTAGTTGCTGTCGTTCTGATAAAACAGTTTTATCAATAAAGCTTGATCATTTTTTTGTGTGTGTGTGAGGCACGATTAACGATGACAAACGCATCCTGAATGATTATCTTGCTATGACTGCAAGTTTATATTAAAGGTGTTATGGATTTGCATAAGGAATATTCGATAAATGCCACCTGGTGTCAAATTTTGTACAATTTTTTTTTATTGCAGAACACTTTCCCGCATTGTCCATATAGTATATATCCCATCCAATTCCGATAGGCAGAACAGGTTCTACAGGCCTATGAATAGTGTAACTTTAATTAAAACCACCCTGTACTATGGTTAATGACCAAAATGTTGGTTATTAAGTAGTACGTTCTTCACAAATTCTGCATTATAATGTTAAGTTTTAATACCATTATTAAAAGTTACAAATACATTTGAAACACGATTATTAATTTTGCTTCCACGAAGCAAACACAATGAGAAACTTTTTCAATATTGTTAAGGTAGGAAATTGTGTGGAAGGCTGAAGATCTGAAGAATGAAGGAAATCTAAAGGAAGTCTTCAGAAGTCATAGCTTGACGCAGATATTTTAGATAAATTATCTTTGAAAGCTATGTTTTAAAGGACAAGGATCCAATGAGAAGAAAATCAAAAATTACAAAAAATGTTTCATAACTAATTCAACGATGATGACAAAATTTCGTCTCTGGATACCGCGAAGGAATATGGAGATGCTCTACTTGTGAAGAGAAGGACCCCAGACGTTAGAAACATTCATACTGAAAGGCACAATATCTACTTGTGAAAGAGAGCATGCACATCGGAATTAATTCTAAAACTGTAAAGAGCAATAAAACTTAATCCTTGATGCAATTTCTCACGATTATTGGAAATATAGGCAATGCTTTTTGTTCAAGTAAACTTATTACTTAAAACTCCCACTATATAATTTTCTCTACTAAGCTAAAAGCTATCATCCAAGAATAAACGAGTAGTATAAAATGAAGTAGTTTCTTCTGTATATAATCATTACTCTGGATTTCATAGGATAAAATATTCAAATTTAAACTGATTCGACCAGTTAGAATCGAGATTTAAGGAAACATGAACATGAAGAAAATTAGTAAAAAATACATATTCCAACATTCTGCTGTATCCTCTCGCTCCTCAAAACAATGTTTTTCTTTAAAAAAAGACACAATGTCGTCTTTAAGCTGCTAAACTTGCTCGAAGACTCATCCTGTACTAAGACACTATACTGTCTTGTAATACAGTATTCCAGAGTGTCCAAATTGCCCGAAGAAAATCTGAAAATTTTCCATGTAATCGAATAGTACTGACAAACCTCACGATTATGTTATGCTCAGGTTTCATATTCAACACAGATTTATGAAGCAAAGTATCTCGATGCGTAACTCAATAAGGGAAGCATTGCTCCCGGAATTGTTTTCAATAAAGAGTCCAAGAAATCCAAAACTTTTCTTTTTATATTTGGTGCTCCATTGATAGTAATATTATATATGTTTGTAATAGGTATGTTACAAGTTGGAAGCCACTCCAGAAATTCATGAAAAATATCACATTCTGTTGCAGTTCTTTGTAACGATCGCATGCTTGTCAGTTTCTTGGTAATTTCAACATTTTCTCAGCAAATCCTCTTATAAATAACACGTTGGGCAGTATCATTTATATCAGTGCTTTCATCCATCAGATTATTTGTAAATTGCTATACTATGATTTTTGGCATTGAAGTAATATCTATGTAGTATTTATAAGACTTATGCTATCAATGTGAAATTCGTGTCTTTCACCTTAGGATTTTTCCTTTCAATACATTGACATGGAGGATATTTATTACATATGTGTTTATTTTTAGGCATATAATTTTTAAACGAATATACATTTTTCGTCACTTCATTTTTTCCAGTTTTTCAATAAGTTCATGTAATTAATATGAAAGCTGTGATATTTAAACATATAGTTTATATTTGCTCAGTTATTTAAGAAATAAAGAAAAAATTTAAAACCGCTTCGAGATTAGCCCTGGCATAGTATCTGTTTTTTCTAGCGCCGTTTCCTATGCTTGTTCTAAATGTAGATTCATTAAAGTTTTCCACAGTTTTCCAATTTAAATTTTGTTAAACTTATTTTATAAGATTTGCACCTGAAAAGTATTATTTG
Source organism: Nephila pilipes (assembly GCA_019974015.1). Lineage (NCBI taxonomy): Eukaryota > Metazoa > Arthropoda > Arachnida > Araneae > Nephilidae > Nephila > Nephila pilipes. Next base: position 47,365 of record BMAW01120313.1, read on the forward strand.
TTAAGATTTTACTGATTTTGTTTCTTTTCAAAAATCTTTAGACAAGTTAAATAAATAAAAGATTTAGCATATCATTGGGAATCATTTGTGAAAATCTAAATCAAAACAATTTAATTCAATTCATTCATTTGAAATTCAATTCGCAATGTGTATAAGAGAGACTTTGAGAGATGACAAATATTCTGGTTTTTAAAAAGAGAAGTAGATTTAAGTTATTATGTGATTTCAAATGTATTTAGATATAAAAGTATAGTAATTGCATTAAATACAATGTAATATACTGAGTTTAATTACGCCGTACAATACACACACGCAAGTACACCAAACATATATATATATGTGTGTGTGTGTGTGTGTGTGTGTGTGTTATAAAATTTTAGTTAATTTAAAATTTTAGGAGATTTTTACTAGAGTTCTTTAACCCTTTGAGAGGTGGTATATAAAAATCAGTTATATATTAGTTAAAACGAATCCGGTATGCATTAATAATATTAAAAGTCCACAATATCAAGAGGTAAAATTGATATTTACTTATTTCCTGATTTTTAAGACTCGGTATAAATAATATTCCAACGCCCCTCTGGGACATCTCATTTGTACACTCGTTGCTCCCTCAAAGTTCATGTATTCCTTCGAGGAAATAATAAATATTTTCATAAAAAAGTTTATTATTTTAGTTAATTTGGGAAATGTTAAGATCACAAAACACTTTTTAAGAAAATGAAAACTATATGACGAATTTTTATTTCTATGAGTGGATATTTGTGCGAAAATGTGTTAATTAATTTAAGTGTAACTTTTTTATACATATGTAATTTTCATAATTTCATGATATAACTACATTATAAGCTTAATAAACAAAATTTAGTAGAAATGCATAAGCAGGTTTATTCAAAATAAAGTTATTTTCATTGCATATACAATAAAGATATTTTCTTCCTCATTTGTTTCTGAAGGTAACTCCGATCCATCAGAAGGGAGCTCTTTAAACCAAACAAGTTTTTTTCCAATCGAAAATCCCCGTGTGGCATTCTTTTAAAAATATTTTTAGAAATATATATATTTAAGAAATTAACTAAAATTATATTATAAGGCTACTATAAATAAAATTAATAATAAGCGTAGATCCTGAAGTGTTCAAAAACCAGCCATCCACGGTAATTGTTCGCATTCAAAACATACCCCTTCACATATGTGATGGACAAATGTGTCAAAAAAAAAGCAAAAAAGAAAGGTCATCCCTCCTTATTCTGAAGTATTTATGGGTTGTGCGCTGATGGCTCTGTGTTCTTCTTACAATGGGAACAACAGTTTGCTGTATTGTATCTTTTGTAATATCTTTCTTAGATAATTTACATCTCAGTTTACTTAGATTCTTTGATAAAGTTCATTGCTAGAGGCAATGAACACTTACTGTCGTCCCTTAATAGTCGGCTACTTATCGTCTACTTTTATTTCATGCTAACAATATACATCAATTATCGTTTGCAAGTCCCATGTTTACCAACAAAACCAATCCCTATTCTGCTGTCTCCAGCAAGTTCTTTCTTAGATACCAGCGGAGACTCTCCCTTCCTTCTTTGCTTTTTAGATTTTTTAACAATAATTTAGATTTTGAGAAATCCTTTTCCCCCCGAGCTTTTGCTTGTTGTCTTTTAGAGGGCACGCACAGCGTTGATAAATTTTTACTAGTCATCTAAGGGGCTATTGTTTTAGGTGAAGCGTTTTGGCGTACCACAATGCTTTACAATTTTTTATCGTTTGCTTCATTTTGAATTACATTTATTTTAAATGTATTCAACTTATTATTTTTTGTGCTTTAATTTTAATTGCATGTAGCTAAAATATATTCATTTTTTTAATTTATCGTTTGTTGTAATTTTAATTACATTTATCTTAAACATATTCAATTTAATAATTTATCGTTTTCTTTAATTTTAATATCGGGAAAGCTTACTTTTGCCCATTTCTATAAAGTTCCTCCTTTACTTTCAATTATTTTATTTAACAGAGTAATTTAATAGTTATTATAAAAAAAAGCCTACCTTAGGTGGCTAACTCTGCTCTTCAAAAAACTTTGCAATAGAACTTTTTTTCCTATTTTAAATTCTTTTTCTTCGGAATATATTTATGAATTTAGCCTCCCTGGCTTTTTATAACATATTTACGACCACTATCTTTGACCGTAATAAAGTGAACCGTCACATATCAGTCTGATTCTAAAATTTTAGTGTTGCCATCTGTTGCTCTCTAACCCTCTGTAAAGGCAGTGGTATCAATTTTATACCACTTAGTTTGAATTATCAAACGAATACTTTATGTATTTTATTTGAGTAATTAGCATTATTTACATAAATTTTCAAAGATGTAGATTGGTTAGCTGATGAAATTAAAATTTTCATATCATTTCCGAAACATTTCTGTAAGGGATAAAACAACCACCTGTTAGGAACTATTATTAGATTCAAAGTTACAATTTTTATAATCATTCTTCATGGTTGTGCCATCTAATTTTAGTAAATAACACTATAAGCTACCATTTAAAGATAAATTGGGGGGAGGAAGAAAGATATTTTAGAGAGATTTTTAGGGTGCTAAATATGTGGTATATAAAATATACTTAGGCCTCTTAAATGGTGAACACTGAAATTGGCTTTCATTTATGACCAGGGGGTGTTAGTTTCGATTCATGCGTCGGGTTTAAAACAGGACTTTTTCTTTTTCTTTGGAATAGCAAGTTTTATTTCTTGTCGGAATTTAATAAACACTAATCGTTAGTCCTCCTGGCTACATGAAAATAAAAAAATATCACTGTATTCAAGCGCACCATCGAGCTCCATCTCTGTACATGTTTCGAGTGGTGCATATACTCGGATATGCTTTGATTCCGACAGCATGCATCTTGATGTCTTCGCTTCCCTATCAGTATTATCAATAAAGAATAAGAAGGAGATTTTAAAAAGCCTCCTATCTTGACTGTAACTACAAAATAAGTTAAGTGCGTTTGGATAAATCACGTAAAAAAAAAATCAAATCTAGCATATATACACACGTATGTACCCCATTTTTGAAATTTATCTTCTAATTCTTATTGAATTGCATTATATTCAAAGAAGAAAAAATTAAAATCTTTTAAAATACTTAGATTTCATTCCAATGCCAATTCAAATGAAAAATGAAATGGCAATTAATGGGCAATTCGTAATTTATATTCTCCAATACCTAAATCTTCTTAAAAAATTGTAACATTCATTTAACTAAAAACACGTTTACGTATATGTCTTATTTGTAATTCTAACAAAATGAACACTTTAAGAACTTTCTACAATTTTCTATTGAATTTACATACCATGAACAAAATTTGATTCAATTTCAGTAGTCTAATGCAATTTCCATTCGTCAGAAGTAAATTCAGAATTTCCTTCTAACAGTAAATAAAGTTAGAAACTTAAATGCAGTTATCAGCTTTCGAAACATCCAAAAACTACAGAAGTAAATGCTAAAGTTAGTAAGGAGAAGAAGCAAGCTCGTTTTCCCAGATATATTATTCATTGCAGTCATTCAAATACAGAGAAATTTTTTATCAGCAATTTGAAGTCTGGGAAAAACGTGCATTTATCATTTCCTTCTAAAATTGAACTTCTTTTCAATCCTTTCAAATGCTTATTTTACACTTTAATTTAAAAAAAATAATAGTAAAAGAAATTTAGTACTTAATCGGGAAATATAGTTAATTTATTAGTTCATGTTAGTCAATTGGGATTGTACGTAAGTACATAATTTTTATCTCCTGTCAGTAAATACACTTTTATAAACAATTTAAAATGCTTGCTGATCCGCAATTTCTTATATATATTCTTGTGAGAATCTATTTATTCCACGTACAAAAGATAAAAATATTTAAAATTTGATATTTATTAAATATAAATAATTGAATGAAATACAAATTTGTGTTCTAAAACATCATTTTAAATGTTACAGAATAGATATACATGCTACGTATATAATTTTATATCTACTGAAACACAATATATTCATACTGAAACACAATACATGTGTGTGTCAGTGTGCCTGTGTGTGTGTATGTGTGTAATATTTCCGCTGAAGAAAAATAATTTTATTTCCTATTTTTTTTTATATTCTTTAAATCACAGTAAGGATTTTATTCTTATTTTTAATGCAATTCCAAATTATCCTTTAATTTATGCCATCACGCGTTCGTAAAATAAGCTTTTCCCAAGATCGCAAACGTCTCTGGTATTATTCATTTCAACCATGTAATCCTCTCTTTATCATTTATTGTCTCTCTTTCATCAAAAGGAATAAACAAACTTGAGACAAAAATGGTGTTTTTAGTATAGCCATGTCTTCTAATGTCCCCTTACGCGTCTGTTATATATATATATATAGTATTCAAAGAAAATATATAAGAATAATTTATTTTGAATTCCTATTATAGATGTTTTCCATTAAAGGGTTTCTAAGAAGTTTCCAACCTAATAAAATTACAAGTCGTCTTTTCCTTAAATTTATTTTTATCTTACTGTATAGTATCCTCGTAAGGATACAGACTACTCCGATCAATGCTCCCATCTATTTACCCATCCAAATAGAACTCAATATCTTTCTGCGCAAAATAATTACTGATGAATAGGAGGACCTCATCATTTAATGGAAATTAACTTTCTTGCGAGTGCAATTTTCACGTAAAAATATAAAAAGTAGTCACTTAAGGCTAGATCTGTTGAGGAAGGAGATAGGTCAAGCAGTATAAACCGTAATTCGTGGATTTTTGCCATGGTAATCACTGATGTGTGAGAAGGTCATTGTCTTGGTGAAATGTAATTCGTTTTTCTTCAAATGTAGTATCTTTTTCCAGAAATTTCTACATTCAGCTTGACAAGTAATGATGCATAGTATGCTTCTGTAATTTTTTTTGCTGTTTGAAGAGGATCGATAATTCTATGACTATCCTAAAAAAAGAGTCGTCCGTATTTTACCAACTGGAAAGCATTTTTTGCCTTTTTGGAGCCAATTCCCCCTCTGTAGCGTATTATTTTCACTGCATTTTTATTTCAGGCGTATAATGGTACAACCAAGTTCCCTCTACTATAATTAATCGACGTCTAAACTTCGATTTATTGCGCCTAAACTGCGTTAACAAAGCTCTGGAAATATTTATTTGAACACGTTTTGGATCCAATGTGAGCAAAAGCGGTTCCCAACTCGCGGACACCATTCTCATGCCTAAATCATGATTCAGTATGTGACAAACACGTTCTTTGGAAATTTTCATATCCTCTGATTGGACATATTCATAAGATCTCTCTCTTTAATTTGACCGTCGTGTGGCACCATTTGGTGAAATTAAGCGATGTTGTGCTGCAGTTTTTGGAAGGCCCGAACGTTCATCGCTTCCTAAGCTGATAAATCCACGTATAAATTCAGCTACCCAAAATTTCACGGTGGTAAATATTGGTGCAGAGCACCCATACACAGCTTCCAACTCATCTTTGATTTGTGTACGCGTATTGCTTTAAAAAAATTATTTAATGGCAACTCGATACATGAACCTTTTCTATTTCCTTAAAAGATTTCACTTTAATTCACTGAAACGATTATTAACCAACAAATGTGCGTTCAAAAAGGCTGTAATTTTGGTGAGTATCTGCCAAAAGATGTGCAACCACATTGCCTAGCTTTTATTGAAAATTGCAGCCATCTTCAAAATAAGGACGGGAAACCATTCACCCCACCCTCGTATAAAGATTTAAAATATTTTTTTTGGAAAAATGGAGAAAAGGACTTAGAATACGTTTAAGCTCATTTAACTAATCTAAATTCAGAAACTAAGTGTTATTCATCTTAAGAAAAGGTGACTTATTACTCTTTAACAACTTCATTTTATAAGAATATTAACACTGTTAATTATGATTCAATTTTTGTACCCAGCAAATTTATATAATTGTATTTTATTTATCTTTTCATTATGCTTAAATGCTTTGAAATATGGGTTGAAGTAGGCTCATAATCAAAAGCCATTAATGTTTTCACTAACATTTCTCAACTTCTTAGTTTCAGATTATTTATTTTTAGATTAAGTGAAATAGCATTATATGTTGCAACTGCTTTTTTATTGACTAAGGACATTTATCATACAACTTACAGCAGCGATTCTCAGTCTGTGGGGCGCATTCCTGAGAAGGAGCGTGATAATGCTAAATAAGGGCTTTAGCATATCGAAAAGAAAACATTATTAAAAATACATCAGTTTACTCAACGAAAATGAAACTAAAATACATTCTGAGTTAATAAGAATCAAAATACAGATTTTTACTGATATTGTACTCTTACACTGCGACACAAAAGTTAAGACAGAGAGCAAATTCACAGATGTATTGAAAAACATTTAATTCATTTCTCAAATACAACTTCATTGTAATGTTCTTTGATTATGCGATATTTATATTAGTGAAAGTTAACTTGATCATATTACTTGTTATTCGAAAATCGTAATGAAAAAATTAGAACTTAGGAAAAACATGTAATAAAATAAAAAATAATCTGGTTTTAATACTCGAATAGGCATGTAAGCTTCTCATAGTTTCTATCCATTACTGCTTCCTTGGGGATTGATTTCGTATCATAGCTTGAGTTCGTTTACTAAAGAGTATTGACTACCTTTGATGTAAGCTTTGCAAAGAATGATGCTTCAAATACTCACTTTAAGTATCAGATAGTGCTACATGCAGGCCAATTTCAAGAGATTTTATTTTATTAACATTAGACTAGGCCTTTGTGTTAATTGCGTAACCGTGGTATCCTACTCATCATAATCGTGGACTCAAGGACAGGTTTTTCTTTCACCGAGTCCTGAGTTCGCGCCCTCATACCATTAAAGTTTTGCCGTGTAAAGCTCTGACATACGTTAAATCTCTGGAGCTTCAAATTCCTATCGTTGTTTAGATGTATAAGATCTTAGAGGGAGGTACCAGCTCAGTTACCGTCCATATGACTTGACCGAGACTCAAAAGTGCGAAGTCCGAAACCAGTAGTCTTTATATTGCTTCCAAATACGGCGTTAGCAAAACAATCAATTGCTGTGTTATTTGCAGGACGAATCGAACCACTGTCTTGCTATAATTTCAACTGCTCGCCAATTAAAAGCTCAGAACACGCCAGGAAATTAACCTCCAGTTTCTTAGTATATTATTGAAGTGTATTGACAGCTACTATTTAAGGAAAGAGACACTTGCCCATTGTAGCAAAAGGCTTGATAACCTTTATCAAGTTACCACCACGCCTACGTCTAAGTCAACTTTGATGTTCTATGCGCAAATCACATCAGTATAATGCCGAACTATTTTGATAATCCACCTTTTCACTATTTTCATCACTAAATATCACGGATTGCCATTTTAAATCATATGACGTATGTTTTCGAGTCCACAATATTCTTTGTAACTTATGACGTGGTTTCAGAGCTAGTTTCTCTTTTACTTTGCAATGAATCATTGTTCCTGTTTCCAACGTTCGTCTACAAATTATGATTTAATACTAAGAGTCCCGATGACCTTTAAACATAGCAAACTGTCATTTGTTGAGTACTCGCTAACATTCTAATAAGTCGATCATCGCGTTTATTTGTCACACTTAAAAGAAATCAGTATTAAAAGTGACAGCGACTGTTATTTATTGTTATGTATAAAATGTAATTTTTGCATGATACTTCACAATTCAAATAATATTGAAATTGAAAAAAATAATTATGTTTCTGAGTAACTTATTTTACAATCCATTATAAAATAATGAAAATTAATACTAATGAAGAATAAGGAAATATTTAAAATTTCTCCAAATCTGAGTTTCGGACGAATAATATATGACTTTATCCCCTTAATTAAATATATTAAGGTATAAAATATCTTATAAAATATTTCGTTTGAATATTAAAATCTAGTAGGTACACACTGTAAACAAACTGAATGGCAAAATATATTTTCGATCACTGAATATACTCTTTCTTTGTGTGGGGAAGCATATTTAATTAGGTATTCAGGAAATATAATCACTTTGAAGGAATAAACTTCTTTTATCCATGCAATTTTCTTCTTATTATTTCAAGCCCTTCAGAAAATTATAAATTTTTATCTTATAATATTTTTGAACGAATATATTAATTAATTTTTTTTAAACTTTTGTGCTTTTGTAAATAAATTTAATTAATAAAAGTTTGTATTTCATTTTATTAAAAACTAAGGAAGGAATATATTTCTAATTTATTTTTCAGCCATTCTATATTATATTTTATTTACCACAAATGCCAGCCTAATCATACAATTTCGAAAATTTAAAAATAAGCACTACTCGTTGGAGAATGTGAAAATTACAAGAAAAAATCCTGAATGAGTAAGTTAATGTGTTTCAGAATATTGTATTTTTTCACATTTTAATGTGCAATCACTTTTTATTTTAGTTTATTATACATATATCTCTTTTATATTACGTTATTGCGAATTCAAGACATGTTTATGTAACTCATATTTTCCAATTTTGCATTTCTTCCTCCTGTGTTCGTTATGATTTTTTGAGAATTTTGCAATAAAATGCCTTTTATTCTCTTTTACAGCTCCGGGCTTAACTTATGTTACTAATTTCGATCTAATTTGTAGTAACTTTATTTAATATATAAAATTCACATTTTCAAAACAAAACTCTTTATTAAAATTTTTAACTATGTGATAAAACTTTTTTATGAATATGTGTTTTGTACTAAGAATTTTGCAAATTAAACTTTTTTTGCTTCCACTCTTCATCTGAACCTAAATGAAAATTAAATGCAAATTCTTGACATATAATGGATCAAACGTTAAATACTTCTAAAAAACTAATTGATATGAAAAAAAAGAAAACTTAATTGCTCAAAAATTTGAATATTGTAATATGCTCATTTTTATGCATTTTAATTATCTAAAAAAACGTAACTTCATTTCTAAATAAATTTAATAAGTAGTATAAAATGGGCATGCGATACTGAATGATAAAAAAGAATATGATAAAATTTATTTCATCATTAACATTTGAAAATATTCTTTTCTGGAATTCTTTACTAAATTTATGAATACGCAATTTAATAAAACAGGAAAATACCTAAGAACTTGTTAACAGGATAATTTAAGAAACGGAAATAATATAAAAGTAGATAGAAAAAAGTATTAAAGATTTGAAGAAAAGTAATTAAAATAAAATGTAAAATGTCTGATCATTACCATATATAAAGGCAAACTGGCAAAAGAAGCTAAAAATTTAATAGAGAAATAAAATAATTTATATGATTAAATTTAATGGCATGAATAAACATATGTTTCACGGAAGCACATCGCTGTTAGAGGCTTTCTGAGCTAAATGTAAATAATTTATTCCGCTTTTTTAATCTATTCTATTGAATTTTTAGCCTTAAATTCCCAGGAAGATATAAAAATGAATCCTCATATGAGTGATGAATTGAAAGCTTAAGTGATGATTTTAGAGAATTGGTTTCAACTACGTAACAATCAATAAATGTTTTCTCAAAAGATGTTGTTTAAAAAATATTACTATACTTATACGAGTCTGGATTTTACTTATAAGTTCATCCTTAATTCACTCAATGTTTATGTTTATTAAAGTAAAATAAACGTATTCTTCCATAAAACAAAAATTGAAGAACTAAAGTCTTACCTTCGGAATAATTATAAACATAACAAGAAATATTCATGAATTTATGCGCTGAGGTATGGTGCTAAATTTTTCGAAACGTAATTTTTTCCGTTCTTAATGGAAACACACGATTTCTCTTACTAAAACTATTTATTTATATGTTTTATCATTTTATGGGATTACTTTCATAAAGAAAAACTACATTAACAAAATTGAAAGTAGTTAATTAATATTTATAGAGAGTTTGGTACATTAACTAGAAATTTTTTATTACTAAGGAAAATTTGTGGAAACAAATAATGTTTCAGCTAAGCTTATAGCTGTATATTTTTGTCTCTTAATTTAAAGCTGTAAATTTTTTATCATAAGGAGGAAAGCTTGCTACATGAAACTTCGCTTAAAATGTGACAGGTAATGAATAAAACGTGTTCTAGTAATGTATTATTGCTTAAAATTGTAGATTAGATGTTAAGGAACATGGAAAATATAAGTATTATAAGAAATATACTTTTATGATTTATCAAATTTTCTTCAGAAATTATATTTTGTATACATAAAAATATCAACGATATAATTTTCAACCACTCATCCTGTGTTCTATATGAATATGCTTTAGAAGTATCGTATAACACATAAACTTAAATGTTAAAAAAAAAATTTACGTTTCCACATTTATAATGTAAATCTTTATTAAGCAAAGATAATTTCCCAGTTACACACCTTAGGTAATATTTTCTTCCTAAAAGAATGCAAAGCAAATGAAAGATATTGCTATTGTTAAATTGTCATTTAAAAACAAAATAATATTGGTAATGTTTTCGTTTAATAATTGTGGATACGTCTGCAGAAAGAAAAACTAGAATAATAAGTAAAAAATAATTCTGAAATTTTCAAATACAGTCTTTAAATTGTTACACTTCATAAAATTCTTCAAATAATAAAACATTTTTGTAAGATATTAATTTAAGGTAATTTATAAGAAAATATTTCTTTAAATTAACATTTAGTCAAAGTTTATATCCAATATCAATGAAAAATTTTATGTTAAAGTAAGATGTGTTTGAAAATAACTCTATTACTCTCCTCATTTATAAATAAATATTTTTAAATAAATTGAGAGTATTTATATTAATATTTGTTTAAATTTTATCACTGTAAACAAAAAAATTGTTACTTTCATTATCTCGTTTTGTGAGGGAATCTCTCTCTTCCCTCAGTGTGGGGAGGTAGGAAGGAAGACTCGACATGTTCTAAAACACTTAATTTATTTACAACACAAGTTGGATCAATCCAAGTTAAGATAAGTACCCAATTAATAAATATGATTACAATTGACGACGTATGCGAGATATCAGAAGACTGAATACTTTAATACATTTAAAATGCTAAATTTTTTCATTCTTTGTACTAAATAAAATTTTGTTAGAAAGCAATAAAAGTAGGTTTTCCAAATTATTGACGGTATCTGATGCATATTAATAAAATCTCAATTTAGTCAATTGTACTATAGCTTTCTTTAAAAAATAATTTTATAATATGAAGCGTTCAATTTAAGAAGAAGGAAAGAAATAAACTAAAATTTGAATTGCTGGAAATAAAAAAAAAGTATACATCAAATTTAAAAATCGATCTTATTCAAAAAAAGGCATTTTTTATATTCCCAATATATAACAATACATCTTTTCATCAAATGAAATAAAACTTGATAGTCTTGTGATTGTAGCCATTAGTTTCACATTTTGAGTCCAATAATCTTCAAATCTTAATTATAGTAAAGATTTTGATGTTGCATGATTGCAGTTAATATATATAGAAATGAAATGAAACTCAACATTTACTAGCAGTGAGTTTCAAAAGTTATAAAACTAAAGTATCACCAGATGATGTGTGGACTTCGGAAGCCAACCGAGATTAAAATTATGAATCCCTTAAGTTATTAACTCTCTGGTGGCACTGACAATATTAAATTCCATAAATCTAATAGTTATTTTATTCATAAGTAAATAGTAAGAATTCATTTTCTGAGATAATAGAGTACGTACATTCTTTCTTGCATTAGAATCTAATATTTATATATATTCTTTTGAAAATAAGAATAAACTTAATAAAATGTTTTTGATAAGAATTCATTGGCTTGAAAGAAGTTGAATTAAATATATAAATAAAATTTCTTTTCTAGAATTTTTTTTCTTTTTTCGTATAATTTATTATATTATAATAAACTTTTGAAAATATGGTGAAACGTCCCAATGCTCGCTTTCAATAAAAATTTATATTATAATTTAACAAATGATCGTCTCAACAAATTTCCAATTTCTGAAAAGCTTTTTCATATCATAAACAATAAAAAGTGCTATTATTTATAAAATGCATTGTATCATTTTGTTGCATTTAATATAAATTATATTTGTGTAAATCATATTTGTATTTGTAAGTATATGAAAACCACTTTAAAGTTATTTTTAAAAGTATTTTTAATCAAATTTTGCAGTAATAATTTAAATATTTTCCTGACTATGATCACGTACTATCAAATTATATAAATAATTTTTTTTCAAGCAGGATACTTTATTTGTATATATTCATTGAAAAAACGTCAAAATTTTTCACATTTTGCAAGCGATACATCACGGTTACGACGGGTATAATTTGAAAACATAAATATTAATGATCATGTTTGACAATTTTATTTTTCAATTTAAATATTGCTTCTGTCATACTATACGAAAACTGTTTCAATCAATTAAACGTATTTATCATATTTATATTGATACATGAAAGTTCTACTAAGGCATTTTAAATTTGATTATTTCAGTTAATAACACGTAATCCTCCATTTTTCGAATATCAGAATTTCATCTAGAAACAGAGGATTATTTGAACATTAGAATATTATATGAATAACTATTCATAATTTTCATAGAAAAAATAAAAATAATTACTAACACATTATTTTCAGGTTAAATCAAGTTTGTCATTAGCACATTTTATAAGCAAGGAAAAATATTTACTTTAATATACATGCCTCGTACTTTTTTAAGATAATAACAACAAAAATAAGAAAATGGTTTCTCAAAATGTTTGGTACATGTGATCATTTTTGTGAAAACAGTGCGTAATTTATAGTTATTCAGAAAATGGAAATTAAGAATAAATTAAATAATTTAATGTTTCAGAAAGGAATTGCGTATAATTTCAAAATTTTATTAAATAAATTTTATGTTATAACATTTTATTAAATAAATTTTATGTTATAACATTTTATGAAACCAATTTTATTTTATAACATTTCATGAAATCAGTTTTATGTTATTAATTAATATAATGTTTATCATCATTTTATTAAAATAATTTTATGTCGTTTAAAAGTGTAAGAAGAAATCAGGGGAATCTGTTTGCAAGATTATTTTTTTTTGTGAATGAATAACAATATATAGCATATCGAAAAATGTGCCAATGATTCTTGATGTAAGAAATTCATTTCCAACAAAATAAAAAGGTTATATTTACATAATTTATAAATATATAATTCCATAACTATTTCATAAACAAAGTTTTCGTTCAATAAAAAATTATTTTCTTCAGAAGTATAATAAAACTGATTAGAAGTATTAATAAATATTTAAACCTTTAGCTACCGGAGGGAGAAAAAAGAAGTTCTTATCTGGGCCCGCGGCTTCCAACCGTGGAGTGTCACGCTGTGCCCAGACGATTTTAGATACCAAGCCTAATTCATGAAAAAAATTCCTTTAAAATCAGCTATTCATTAAAACATTTTGGTATGTACATACATTATTTAAAATGCATAAACTTAATATACACAAAAGAAAAAAATATATATTGAATCGAAAATTGAAAGTTTTATACATAAAATTGCATAAAAAATCATTTTTTTAAGAAAATTCAAAATATATTAACATATGTTACATATATTTCATGGAGTAATGATGGATCATTATTTGGAATATATAGATATAAAAGATAAATCTTATTTTGCTGTATGGTATATTTAAAAGAAAAAAAAACTCAATGCATAGTCCAACGTCACATGTCTTACACATATATTTCGTCAACATTTGACGCTTCACGCAAGATTTTGAGCAAAGGGCACATCTTAGTCCCCCCCCCTTTTTTTTTTGCTTTAATGCCTATGTACAGATTTGGATTATTTTCGCTAACATCACTGTCAGATTCATTTATTAATTCGCAAATCTCAGTATCAGATAAATACTTTCTTTTCATCATGACTGTCGCTACAAATAAAAACCGACGGAATGAAACGAACAGCCGAGAGCATCTGCTACCAAAAGCCCTAACCCTCATAAAGGGCCATACATTTTCCATCGAACTTCTAAGAAACAAACAAGAAAGAAAAAAAAAACAAAACTGAAAGCAAGTGCACCCTACAAATCATGGCATTACATTTAAAGATCCGCTTCGCATCACGTGCTTTTAACAATTACCCCCTCCTGGTAACCAGAAGTAAAGTTCATATCACCAAGGTCAACACTCCAAATAACCTATCGATATAGATTTCGCATTATTGTAACACCATATAGTAACATTAAGAAAATTAAATAAAAAGTTCTCATCCAGCTTATCTCTATTGATACGTTGGACCTGAGAAAACATTTAAGGAGGGTATCAAATGTGATACCCTGGGCACAGGAGAGCCAACGCGAGCGTATCGCCTGTGATATGCTGGGAGCGAACGGGTTAAGGGGAAAAGGCGAAGTAAGGATTTTTTCCTACTATTGTATATGATTCAAAAACGAAAATATAGTTCCATATAGAGGTTACAAAGAACAGATTTAGCTTCTAAAGAGTCTAACTTTTCTTTTAATAATTAAATTATTCAGTCAAATATTAAAATTGAAGAAATGGATTATATGGCAAAAATTGGAAATTGGATGGAATGGTTGATTTCTTCATTAATTCATTCAGTCTCTCATTATATTGTTCATCCATTTTTTCACTTATTCTCATTCGTCATTCATTTTTTCACACATTAATTTGCTAATATATTCATTTACTTATTAATATACGCATCCTTTCATTCATTCTTCCATTCATTCATTAGGAAAGATATTCAGAACACACTTTATTTTGAAAAGCGCTCGAGTGACCATTTTGTTGTGGACTAAAATAGTAACCCCTTGGGTGGCTAATTAAGCTTTCAACGAAAAAAGTTTTAGATAAAGATAAGATTAACACTTAAAATGTTATTCTTTGAATAATTCACATTCTTTTGTTTGAAGTTCTTACATACATTTTAAATAATGATACACCGAAGTCTTTCAGTGTAATTATTTCAAATTTTACATCTAATATTTTGCACATGCTAATTATCTTACTTCAAAAAGTGCAGAGAAGCCTTAATAACACCGGTTAAAAACATATTTTTTGAACATGGTTTTTTTTTCAAACTTATTGACATACAAAAGAAGTAATAGAATTCAAAATGCGTTGAGATTCGATGACACGTTTAGAAACCACCTTTTGTTCCAATCTGCGTGGAACAAAAGGTGACTCATTCTCCTTGGCAATGAATTTAGTGACTAAATTGGTGACTTCTTTAAATAATTAGTTATAGTAAAATAATTTTTTTATTGTAATTAAATTATCATTTTGTCTTTCAAAACAACAGATATTCAAAAAAGAAAATTTTTGCACAATTGAGAGCTTTAAAATGTGAGAAAAAAGCTTTTATAATTTTGACCCAGGCATACAACTTGAGTAGAAGAAAACCCATTTAAAAGGAGCATCACTGTCAATCTCTTCTGATTATATATATATATATATATATATATATATATATATATATATATATATTAAAAGAATTCTTTGAGAATTGAACCGGTAATTTTTTCCAGAACTACTAGAATTCCTACTTTAAATTTTTATTACAACTACATTTTCTCCCTATTCGACAAGGATTCTGCATCCAGAGAAATTTTATTCATAAATTGGAAAAAGTATCCCAGTATAAAATAAATCACAGAGGCGTTTGTGCTAGATTAATAATCATACGTTAAAATTTTCTTCCTAAATTCAGACAGACTGTTAGGACTTTGTTTAAATTAATGAATTTTATTGAATATATTTATGGCTCAAGTTTACCATATTATACTTGAGTTTATCTTTTAATCTTATGCTATTTTACAAAATTTTGCATTTATTGACATGTGAGTATAGAAAAAAAGATTAACAAATGAGGAATTACAGCGATAATAAGTAAGTATTTTCAAACTAAAATTTTTCTTATTACACGAAAAGAAAGGTAAAATATATAAGTTTCATCACTATGATTAAACGAAAATATTTTTAAAATAACTTTTTTTCTCTGAAATAACCTAAGATTTCAGAGAAAAAAAGTTGCATTTTTTTAACGATGGGTGAAAAATTCAAACCGTTGCATTTTTTCTAAAAATTGAAGCTTATTGTTATAAATCCTTACGGTTACATATTAATTTTTTACTATTACCTATATATATATATATATATATATATATATATATATATATATTATTTCATACTATATAAAATGGGATGTTATGTTATTCCAATATAGTTTGCAATCATATATGATAAAAAATGTTTCAATAATTAAATGTAATATTAATGTAAATTTAATCGCATTCATTCTTCCAAAAATTCTGCTGCGCAAATTGTACTGAAATTATTATGTTTAATTTTAATTTGCTTGAAACCATCAGAAATACTTAATAAAAAAGCAATATTTATTCATTTAAGAAAACTAAGATATTTCTTCTGAATGAAAACTAAAAATTCTAATTCAAGGAACATTCAAAAGTGTATTATAAATCATGATATAAATGCAATTATATATAACAGACGAAAATTTTAAGTTCATAGTAAACACAATCGTATTCTAAAAATATTTTAACTAAAGAAATTTTCATGAAATTAGTTCATTCCGTTTGATATTTTTTATTTACCTAACAAATTACTTATACAAATTACTTACTTATATATATATATATATATATATATATATTATTTTAAATACTTTTTATGCTGAAAAATTAATCAAATTAGGATCGAAAAATTTCGTGGGTGCTCAACATAATTGAAAATATTTTATATATTAATTATGCACACTTTTCAAGTTTGTAAGTATTTTCTACCTTTTTCAGATACAAGAAATTTAGTTAAAACGTAGAATGTTTGATTCTAGATTTATATATTTATTGGTGATATACATGTATATGTATAGCTTAGTGTCAGAAATATTTTCTTAAGTAAATTAAACGTTTTCCACAACATAAATTCTCTAAGTCTCTCAAACATAAAGATGTAAATACGCAAGTATAATTCAATATTATTCTCCGAGCTAGAACATCAACCAAAAATTAAGAGATTAAGTAGTATTTGCTCATTATTGAGTTCTCACAACTAACAAAAACATTTACATTGCAGTTCGAATTGTACATTTCTTAAATATTTTTCTTTTTTGACAATTTTAAAAATATAATACTTAACATATAAATATCTCAATTGTTTGCTTAAAAAGTTACCTACAACATGTATTTTACTGGTATTTCCAAATGTAGGCAAAAAGTACCTAGAATCAGAACATTTCCAGTGCAGAATTGATCGAAACATTTCATACCTTTCCCATATATTCATTTGAAAATTCAGTCTAGATTTGAATTCAAATTCCTTCACTTTGCATAAAATTCGTTGTAAAAATTAATGCTATTACATGAAATGAAGAGCAATTGTTATTTTACAGTTGAAAGCAGAAACGTTTTGTAAAAGATCAACACTTCGATTAGAGGAACATTTTCTGTGCACGTATTGTAAATAAATTAATACAGGATTCTTTAACCCGTTCACCCCCAGCGTATTATATGCAATACGCTCGCGTTTGCTCTCTTGTGTCCTGAGTTTCAAATTTGATATGCTCCTTAAATGTCTTCTATGGTCCAACGTATCAATACAGATACGCTTGATTAGAATGTTTTATTTGATTTTTTTAATGTTACTATATGGCGTTACAATACCGCGAAATCTATATAGATAGGTTATTTGGAGTGTTGACTTTGGCGATATGGGCTTCACTTCTGGCTACCAGGAGGGGGGTAATTGCTTAAAGCACGTGTTGCAACGCGGCTCTTTAAATGTAATGAGATGATTTAAAGGTTGTACTTGCTTTCAGTTTGCTTTTTCCTTTCTTGCATGCTTCTTAGAAATTCGAAGGAGAATTTTTGGCCCTTTATGAGGGTTAGGGCGTTTGGTAGCAGATGCTCTCAGCTGTTCGTTTCATTCGGTCAGCTGTTCGGTTCGTTTCATTATTTGTAGCGGCAGTCATGACGAAAAGAGAGCATTTATCTGATACTGAGATTTGCGAATTAATGAATGAATCCGACAGTAATGTTAGAGAAAATAATCGAAATCTGTACATAGGCATTACAGTAAAAAAAAAGGATTAAGTTGTGTCCTTTGCTCAAAATCTTGCATGAAGCGTCAATATATGTGTGTAAGGCATATGACGTTGGAATATGTATTGAAATTTATTTTTTATAAATATACCATATAGCAATATAAGATTTATTTTTGATATCTATATGTTCTATGTAAGGGTGCATCATTACACCATAAATTTATGTATCGAATGTAAATATGGTTTGTATTTTCTTAAAAGATATGATTTTTATGTAATTATTTTATGTAAAAACACAGAATTTTCGATTAAATCTTTTTTTCTTTAGTATATATTAATTTTAATGTATTTTAAACAATATATATAAACACCAAAATATTCTAATGAATAACAGATTTTAGAAGAATTTTTTTCACGAATTAGGCTTAATATCTAAAATCATCTGAGCAAAGCAGAACACTCCGAGGTAGGAAACCGCGGGCCCAGAGAAGCACTTCTTTTTTCTCGCTCCGGTAGCGAAAGAGTTAAAAAATATATTTTTGAAAATATTATAAACAGTAAAAGTTTCAATTTTTCAGAGGAATTTGTGATGGCCCAAAGATATAAATTAGAGAATGCATCATTTTATCAGAATCATTTAATTTATAAATTATTGAAACAAATTTAACAAATTTAGAGATAATGGTACAGTTTTTTTTTAAAAAATGATTAGTAATTTTTTCAACATATCTTCTTTCGGCGTAAAATACGTAGAAGTAAAAAACTAATTTTAAATGATTTAAAACTAAATTTATGTATCAATATTTAGAGCACATAATCTGGAAAGTTAGATGAGTAATGTTTCAAAATGAAGACAGCTGAAAAATTTACTTCATATGATTAATTTTGGACCAATTTCCAAAAGGAAAGAAGTTTTTAGTACTTTCTTCCGAATCTTTTCTTTTCTCAAAGAACATCTTTCGTCATTTTAATTTTTTCGTCACCACCGCGAAAAATAAAGAGTAGGCTATTTTCACTTTTAAAATATAGCCAATTCTTTCCTATGGTTCTCAATTTTGTTTTCTTTTCTTTTGTTTTTAAATAATTACATGTATTCTCTTCTTGGATTGTTGCATCTAGCGAAATCAGTTTCCATTTTATCACTGCATTTTCCCAAGAAGTATATATTTGTATCATTTAGTGTATATTGACTGAAGTGAAAATAAGTTTTGTTCTTGACGCATTCTATACAAGCAGCTAAGGCATAGTATTTGTCTCTTCTTTTTTCAGATAAATTTAGATAAATGTGTCGCTTCACTACTTTCTGTTAGGTTATGTCTTAATTATTGAAAATATGCAAATTACACATACCACGGGCAACAAGGTTTCTTATACCAAATAATTTCTTCGTTGAATTTCATTCAAATATACATTAATTATGATTAATAAAATCCAAGGAATGAAATGAAAGAATATATAAGAAAGTGATGGACATTTATGTATTATTAAAATACCTTCAAAATTCTAATATAATTTCAAAATACCTGCAAAATATTTACAAATGTTAAACATTTGACTTATTTCTCATAAACAATTAAAAGCATTCGCTTTTACATACGAAATAATTATTCGTATCCACAGACTGGATAGAGTATATATATATATATATATATATATATATATATATATATATATATATATATATATATATATATAAATATATATGCAAATATATAATAGTAAGAAAGCAGTTCATCCTTATTTCATCAAAATATCAATCTGAGCTTCTAATTTATGTAATCATATACTCTTGAAACCTGCTCAGTCACCCATTCACACTCTTCAGAGATGTAGAGATTATCCCAACTATACATTTTGTCCCTAGCTAAAATAACTAAAGATAACTCCATCCAATACCACGTGATCTGAGAAAATCCTTGCATACCAATAGCAAGCCAAAAAAAAAACTCATTTCATTGACGATGACGAAACTACGCATTTTCCTTCCTCAAATTTAAATTATGTAATTCACGGAATCAAGTGGACGTAGATTGCTAAGCATCTACCGCTATCACCCTGCAATTGTCTGTCTCTTGTAAGGTTAATAATTTCCAAATTCAAGATCTTAAGTTTTTGCATTGTGCTAGAACGAATAAAAACGTTAAAAGAAACAATAGTAGTATTTTGAATGTAATACATCTTGTATGTATATGTATATATATATATATATATATGAAGAGAAAAGAGTATGGTATATATATATATATATATTCGTTTTAATGAATGGTTATTGAAATCATTCATATTAGAATTAAATAAGCACATTGTACTCCTGTGAAATTATGGAAAAGTGCATATTCATGAAAGTAAGCCACAAATATGATTAGTTTAATTGATCCAATTCAATGTTAAAATAGAATTTTTTTATACTATTGTTTTTAGCAGTATAAATAAAAAGCCATTCTAGAACATTTTTGTAACGTAAAAAAGCTCAAGTGTTTCGTTAATAATGTAAAAAGAGAATTCTTAATAAATGCCTTATGTATATGTATACATATGATGACCTGCATAACTGATTTAATATCTTCGTTTTAACTTTATTTTACTTAATTATAAAAAATCTATTTCAGCACTCCCCTCAAATAAATTTACCACTAAACTTCACTCGTTTTAGCTGCCGTTCTCACCTTCGTTTTCAAGTAGAAGGGATTGAATCCAATTGCGAGCCTCAGTGAGTACAAAAATTGATGCAATATTTCTCGCACTTTCAATTTCTCACGTTCTTTTTATGACAATCTGCATCTTGCATTTGAACTTCTCTGAGTCAATGAAATGAACTTTAATAAAAATAAGAAATAGGAACTAGCTGTAAAATATTATTTCCCTAAAAGACTGTTTCTGCTTATTTATAATTATGAATAGGACTTTGCAACATACGACAATGTGGTTATTTATGTGTATATATATAATGGTGGAGAAATAAAGACAATGCAACATTTCTTCGGCTACAGTTATGTATGGAAAAAAATTACCGATCCTCCGAGACAGTCTAACTATTTCATATTGAGAGATAATGTTACATAAAGAATGTCATGGACAGGATTCCACTCACTTCTATAGATGTAGCAGAAAAGCGCTTAAAGTTATAATATTAATAATAATGAAGAACACAAATTTCAGCCTTCCGGAAAATAGCAGAATATTGGTATCAAATACATTTACCAACCTTTGAAGATAGGTATATCATATACCTTTTTTGGAATTTATAAGCAAGATTTTCTTCAAATCAAGTGGTATCCTTACGGGTTTGGATTCGAGGGATGGTGCTAGTTTATTTAAATCTATGAGGGTATGATTAAATAAATTAGAAGCTCAAAAAGAACGATATCAAGCAATAAAAATGAACTCTGATAGCTACAGAAGAGGAAAAATTAGGAGATTAAATTCAAAATTTAAATGAAATAATTACACACACACACACACACATGTATATATATATATATATATATATATATATATAACATGATTCCAATAAGTTCTTATAGACTAACCCAGAGATGGCGTCGTAGTAAAACCAGTAACCAGTCTTCTAGAGTACTAACCTTTGCTTGAAACGTGTCAAAATTTTAAGTCGATCGGACCAGAAACAGCTGAGTTATCGAGGTTGGAGTAAAGTCGTTTTGTTGTTTGTTTAAAAAATGGAAAAAACCGTGTTTCGTGTTCTGATAAAACATTGTATTTTAATGGATAAAAACACCGTGCAAGCGAAACAATGGATTGAAAAATGTTACCCGGACTCTTGTCCATCAAAAGCAACGATTTATCGGTGGTTTGCCGAGTTTAAACGTGGTCGTACCGACACAAATGGCGCGGAACGCTCGGGTAGACCTGTGGAAGCCGTTACACCGGAAAATGTGAGTGAAGTGACAAAAATTATAATGAAAGATCGTAAAGTGAAGCTCCGTGAGATTGCTGAGATGACACAGATATCATATG
>BMAW01120316.1:0-15437 GCA_019974015.1 Nephila pilipes
AAAAATCTTATATTTGTAAAATCTGCAACAAGGCTTTCTCACAGAGTTGTAATTTAAGAAGACATTTACTCATCCACAATAACGAAAAATCTTATATTTGTGAAATCTGCAACAAGGCGTTCTCTCAAAATATTAATTTAAAGAAGCATTTACGAATTCATACCAAAGAAAAGCCTTATGTTTGTGAAATTTGTAAAAAGGCTTTTTCGTGTAGTTCGAATTTAAGAACACATTTGCGTATTCATACCAAAGAAAAGCCTTATGTTTGCGAAGTTTGTAACATAGCGTTCTCACGAAATGATAATTTACGAATACATTTGCGTTTTCATACCAAAGAAAAGCCTTATGTTTGTGAAGTTTGTAAAAAGGCTTTTTCGAGTGCATCCAATTTAAGACCACATTTGCGTATTCATACCAAAGAAAAGCCTTATGTTTGTGAAATTTGCAACAAGGCATTCTCTAGAAGTGGTACATTAAAGTGTCATTTGCGTATTCATACCAAAGAAAAGCCGAATGATTGCGATATTTGAAAAAAAGACTTCATCACAAATCGGTATTTTAAGAAGCCATTTGAATATCCATTTCGATGAAAAAAGTCTTATGTTTATTAAATATCGCTGTACTTAAAGTAAACATTTACTTTCTGTCATCAATCAGATGCTTTTAATTTTTGTTGTTTGCAGTGCATTTTTCTATTAAAGTTTTCCTTTGAAAAATCATTTTCGTATTCATAAAAGGAATATCTGTTACCTTTGAGAAACTAGCAGATTTGTTTTTTAATATTGATTTATTTTATAAATATTAACGCATTTTTTCGAAGACAATTACTAAACGTTTGGTTTGCTCAACATAACAATTTTATTTTCCGCGTTTTTTTATGTTTAGTTTACTGAAATTTTTTTATAATATGCATCTCAAATTTCTATGTAAAGCATCATTTGTATCTTATGTTCTCCAATCTATTTCATTTTGAACAGTGTTTTTTATGTTAAATACACGGTTTTAAATAAAAATTAAACAGAAATATATTTCAGTACTGATTTTCTTCGGTGAATATTTCTTCTAAGTTGTTAATTCTAATTTGATTTCTTAAGTGATTTTTACTTCACCAAAAAACTATTTTCTTGTCAAAAATAGATAATATATATATATATATATATATATATATTAAAGTAAAATATTATTTAAAAATGCTTTATTTACAAAACTTTACGTAATGAACAGAAAATTTAGATGCCATAATAAAACAGAAAGATAATTACACTGATAAAATACAAAGCAATTACAATATATAAAGTTGCTGTATTTATTTTACATTTTATGTTAACCTTCATTTACTTTTAATTACCATGTTCAGAAAAGGAATGATATTTAAATCTGATTATGATGTAGTTATAATTCAATAAAAGTCATTTAAAATTATTTACGCCTAAAATATACTTAAGGTACGTTTATTAAGTGAATAAAACTTTAACCTGGAAAAGAAATGTAAATGAAAGCAAAACATTTTAATTGATAATTATAAATCATTAATGTATTTTTATAGAAATTACATTGTTAAACAGAAGTATGTTTTTAATTACCGTTAATGTTTAGAAGAATTAAAAAAATATTTAATCTCTTAGAAAAATATGATATATAAGGAAATGTCCATTGTAAATATTCAAATAATTAAAAAAATTCTGTATATTGTATTAATCACGTCTTTTTTCCTTTTCGAGGTAATTCCGTAAGCATAGATGTCATTCAAAGAAATATCAAATTCAGGCTGTATTAAAGAATATATTCAAGATATTTTTATTTGGCTTACAGTATATTATCTTAAATCGATTATTTAATTTATTAATTAGTCTCACACATTTTTAAATTCCTCTTTTCATCTATACTTTGAAGTATTTATTTTTAAACTATTTTTAACATTGTTTGGTACCGAAGCTCAATTTGTAAATCAGGGATTCATTTACAACGCGTTATATAACTAGCTTTAACACGTGATATAGTTTGTTGCGGCTCAAATACAAATCTTGTTTTACTTCTAGAAACTTTAGTAAAAATATAAATTCACCTCTAAACAATTAACAGGGATGATTTTATCTACATTGAACATGAACAGAATTTTTTAGGTATTGTATAAGACGAGCAGTATCATATGCTCTTATTGAATTTGTAAGACCAATATAGATTTATTCCATGTCCCATTAATGTTGGGCATTACGAACATGTAGTAAAATAAGATAGTACACTTTGTTTTAAATTATCAACTCGCAATGATTTTGTTTAAAAGGTATTCACTGTAATTCAGGTACAATGGAAAAAGGAGATTAAAATGAGTTGATATCATCAAAAGAATTAAATTAAAGAAATTAATTTTTAGTGAAATCTAATTTTCAAAATGCTTTTATCCAAAATTAGCTGCAATCACAAGAATTATTTTTAAATAATATCCAGTGAGAAATATTCTCTATACTTTTTAAAATAATAATTTCGCTAAAAAGCGAAAATATTTCCCGATATTACTGTTTGAGTTTCTTTGAAATGATCTCATTTCAGAATTGCAGATAAAGTTTATATAGTAACTTTCTAAATATTTTTGAATGAAGCTTACAAATAAGTAAAATTGACTTTATTAATGGTAAAATTTAAAAAATTCTATTGAAGTAAGTAAAAGTATTTCATCACCGAATTTCAAGACATTTAGAAAAAGCATCTAATAACACAAAAAATCGTAAAATTCCAGATGCATAACATGGTAGCTTCCAAACTTCTATCCAACATAATCTATTGTTATCAACTACACATCTAAACGACCGCTTCCATTAGTCTTCATGAAGTACATCATGTAGAGGTGGTGATACACGTTAAATCTTTCGAGGCTCATTGTCTTTTCCTTAGACTGATGTGGAATTTTGAATAAGGTTGTGACTTTAGGCTATTCGTAATTTTTCTTCATTAACCACGAGGATTCTTACCGTTTTGAATTGTTTAAATTTACACTTTCTTCCCAATCAGAATGAAACGTGTTTAGGTAAATTAAGCGATGGGAGAAGTTTAGTGAAATGAACTATATATATTGATAAATAAATGATATTCAAATTAAATTAATGGAAAATTAAGGGAGATAGAAGGTGAAAGTTTGATGTCTCAGAATTGATATTCAGAATGGAATTATTCTGTTAGTTGTTTGGATTAAATAGTGTTCCTTTAAAAGTATTATGGTATACAGTAACTGCAGAATAGAGCTGAGATATTAAGGATTAACAGGACTGGGGTAAGATATAATTCCATCAAAAGTCAGGAAAAATTGATTTTTATAAGCATGACTATTTTCTAAAGGAAATGTAAAATCTTGTCATTTTGACGAGTTTTTTAAACATAGTGCTAATAATAAATTGTGTTATTAAATTCTAATGATATATTTTTTTTTCATGACATGTTATCTGAGTTGAAATGTGATAAGATTTGAAAGGTCAATCCAAGTCAATCTTATTCATTCGATTGCTGATGCATTATTTACTTTTCATATTATACAATGGTGATTGATGCATTGTTTACATACGACGCAATTAGAAGCATCACGAATGGTATTTGCGAAAGATCTTGTAATATTTAATCACGATAAAGTGTCGAGGACAACTTCGAGTTGGTACCTAATTCTCTTATGTTAACGTGAGGACTTTGAGCCTTACGGATTCAACATGCTACAGCCTCTGATGACGACGCGGGATTTTGTACAATTAGGATTCAAATCCACAACTCGACTGAAACAAAGTTGGTCACTAATTCGCGATAATGATTTTGGATAGCACGGCCGCATTGCAATGCCGAAGAATATATGCAATTTAATGTTGAAACACGCATTTACTTATTAATTAATAATTTTGCTTGCCTATAATTTTGTTATTAGTCCTTTTTAACTACTATGGATGCTACTTTTTAACTACTATACCTTTTAACTTATTATTTTAACTAGTTTGGATGGTTGGCTTTAGGTGTCTTTAAGAACGAAGCTAGAAGGCTCAACGAAAATATCTATTTTATTTTTAGTATCAGTTACATTACTTTGAAGATTTTACGTTATACTAGAAACCAATATATATATATATATATATATATATATATATCTTTGTGTGTGTGTTTTTTTTTTTTTTTTTGGGGGGGGGCGTCTGGACAAGACACCTTCTGGTGCTTCGGAGTCTACTTGAAGAGTATTTCATTTTTAGCTTTGGTGTTGGCATTTTCCTTTTAGTTATGAGCCTCGAAGTTGAATCATTACCTTTATTTATGGATAGACGAGTTAAGCAATATGTACAAAACTATTATACGTAAGTTATTTCTATTTTCAATACTAGTTCCTATGAGAAAGATGAATGGCTGCCCAATTTTATCGCATAAGGTGATGGGAGTTGGAACGCGTGCTGGCGTTCGGAGTTTTGCTGCATCGGGAGAAGAGAGAAGGAGCAGAAGAGAAAGTTTAGGGTGAGAGTTAAACTCTTCTCAGTTTTGTTTAGGAATAGGGGACTTTGCGTGAGCTATCACTTGGCACTGATTCGTTGGTCCATCATTAGAGCAACTGAGGAACTAATTTTACAATGACATTGAAAATGCAGTTAATAAATTCATAATTAGCTGGAAAATCCTACACACACACTTTATATTTCAGATTTGTTTTCTTTGTACAAATACATATTCCTTAACCCTCTAATTCATAAATTATGAAAAAAGCAAAGAAAAAAATCCTTTTATGAATTAATATTCATAAATTCTTGTTTTAAATTCATTAAAAAAATTATTTGTTCATCTTGATTCCATTTAGCGAAATTTGAAGATCCCCATATGAGGCTTGTAAGCATAAAACGCTGCAAATATACTTATTCATAGAAATTAAAAGAAACAGAGGACAAATTTAAGTTAATTTTTATATTTACTTTAAATATTTATTTTATTTTATTTTTATATATTTTTTAATTCATTTTTATACATATTTTAATTTTTCTAAAGTGTATTTTAGCAATTATTACAGAATACAATGAAATTACAAATATTTTTAAAAAATTTTCGTGAGTGAAAAGCTTTGATGTACTCATGACATTTTACTTCGTTGCCATATGTTTCTAGTTTTCCTGGGACAGTCAGATAAGTGGCATTTCTCAGCATATTTCCGCTTACTCTTAACCAGATAATGGTCTTCACCCTCTAGTCTCATTTCAGCAGGATCTCGCACTTTTTAGTGTTTTCTTGGTGGATCCCGAAATGTGCTTGGTCTGATTTTTCCCCTCTAAGTCTCACTACCTTTATAAATAAGGGAACTCACAATGGATGATATAAATTCTAATAAATCTATGGATTCATCTTCAGGATCTAATTTCCATAAAATCCAATAATTTACAAAGCAAACAATTAACATATGTGAAAAATTCGGACGTACCACCGTTTATGTCGTAACCTATGTCTATACAGATCTAATAATGAATCCATGAGATCTACTCCACCCATATTTTTATTATACATTTCTATAGAAGCAGGTCTTGAAATTTTGATAACACGTTTTTCTTGCATTCTCTAACACTTCACTGATCTTACAGGACTTTCTCCAAGAAATGTTGAGGTTACATGAACAGCTGAGATGTCGAACTGCCTTGTTATTGTTAAGTTATCCTTACTTGTGGTAATGGAAAATGTGCCTCTTCCATAACTCTTCAATCCAATAATAGGTTTCAATTTATTTGTAACTTCTTGTGACCTATTTGCACGTATTGTTCCTGTTGAAAAAATTTTCCCATCAACAAGTTTCATCAAAAGAAGAAATGTTGTGAATAAATTGCCGAAAAATACTTTGAGATTTTTATGCATTATAAGTTTACAAAGCCTCAATACAACACCTCCAACTGCTCCAAGTTCTTTACGAAATTCCTGAAATTTAGCATTTTCATCTTGATGAAGTTCAAAGGCATAAACATAGCCAGAAATTCCAGCTAACTCTCAGTATTTTATTCCTCATGGATAGGGTTTACCACTTATGTACTGTTTGATGTTTGATCTTCCTTTGAGCGGAATCATCCTTTCATTTACAATACTCTTCCGGGTCTAAGGTGACAGCAAACACTTTGGAAAAGTGCTCTGATACTGGTCTGATTTTATACAGCTTACCTTTACTATTGTAAGATATACTACTTCGAACAAAATGAAGGGCATCCTTTTTTCAAAAAAGCGATTTTGCTTCATATAATCAGCAATTCATATTATGAATTTACGATTCAGCGAATTTGCTTCATATTATGCTTCATTTCCTACCTTGTTTTCGTGCCCAGTAAGGTTTTAATCTGGAATACTGAAGGTATGCCGTAATAAAATATATTTCTAAGAATACCTTCAGTTCATGTAGAGAAAAGACAACTTTTCTTTCCCTTTTAATGCGGCACGTATACTTGATTCTTGCACTATTTCCTTCTAAAAAGCATCTGGTAGCATTTAAATTAAAAATAATCATTAGACATATTACCTAATGATTATACATAGGATTTCTGATTTCCTAAAAATGAGGGTATATTGCTTGAAAGATCATTATCTTATTTTATCTATTCATTTTATATTAAAAGTGATGAAACGCAACTATTTTTAAGGAATTTTATTAAAACTTACTTAGTATTATTTCTTAATGAAGTTGACCTTTACAATTACGTGTCGCTTTAAGACTCATATGAGGAACTTTGCTTTCCAATAGGTATGAAGTTTATTTTTTAAAAGTTAACAATTTTAATGGGATTATGTAACATATGTATGTCATATAACGGGGGGGAATATTTATTTCCTTCATTTAGAAGAATATTCCAATAACAAACAAATGATGTTATTTCTGCATTCCTTTCTTCCACAAAATCAAAGACTTCAATTTTTCAAAACTGGGGCTGCTATCTGTCATTATATACTAAAGACCCCCATTTGAGACTATGATGGATAAGTGTTGTCACTGAAGCGAAAAAATTGAGAAAAAAATCATTTTAAATCACTGTCTCTTTGAAATAATGTAAGAGACTTATATGGGTTTCAGGTGAGCGAGAGGGTTAATGCATAATTGTCATACGTATTGAATCAAACAAACTCATTTAATTGTTTTCTAATATGGTAAAATATTGCAATATTTCTCACTTAAAGCACGTCACTTAAAAGTTTGGCACTGTAAAGGTATATTAACTGAACTGTTTCGGGCTCAAAAACTTATTTCCTCGATATACAGTAGTATGAAATAATGGTGGTGGTTGCCTTTTATCTAGTCTAAGTCTTAATGTCCTAACGTGGCGTGGTATAAAAGTTTGGGATGTGAGGTAGCATCTCGAGACACAACCTCGTGTAACAATGACTCAAAATTCTAAGAACCGTAATCAATATCCGACACCAATAATTATTAATTAACTTTATAACTTCTTCAGGTATAATAATTTCTATTTTTATATTCGGTATTTTTGACAAAGTAATTAAACTTCCTCGACACACTTAAATCATAATAATGAAAACAAATTTAAAAAAACATTTTATTCCTCAAATGTTTAAGCATATACTCTAGCGTAGAAGATTTATATCAGTATAGTGAAATGTCTGACTTTAAGATAGGTTGAAAAATTTATGTCTGACGTGGGGGCCTATACCAAGAGATCTCTAGAAGAACTGGTTTTAATGCTATGACAGTTCAAACGTTAGTTACGCTGTGAAATCAAGAAGGTTCTGGAACTCGGAGATCTAATACAGATCCACAAACAACAACATCGCTGTGTAAATATTACCATCTTTTATAGATGACAGTTTCTGATAGACGAGAGTCTGCAGAATAGATCATAGTTACGGTCACAAACGATTCTAAAGATTGCTACATACTTGGTTGGATTTTCGAATCCCATGGGATACATCAAAAATATATTAATATACAACAATAATATACTCATATAATCAATTTTAAAAGAATACAATCAGTTTCAAAGATTTAATGGGTCCATATATTGTTCTTTGAGCTTTTTTTTTGCCTCAACAAAAAACTTTTTTTTAAAAATGTTTCTCAGTACAATCTTAACCTTCTCACTTCACATCTGTTTTCCACTGTAAATTGATTATTAATCACTGTTCTAGTGGGATGTTAATATATTTAATCGAAATTATACCTCTCTAACTAGACATAAAGAGAGAAAAATAGAAGCTTTTAAGTTAAATGTAGCACCAAAAGTCTTCCTAGAAGTATTTCAATCAGATTTAGTTTAGTTTAGTTTTTATTAATGTCACACGAGTAGCAACACAAGGGGCTATTGATGATGGACCTCGTTAATTTAAACTACAGTCAAGTGACGAGGACGACACCTGAGCTGGCACCCTCTTCTCCTAACTTCCCCACAACGCCACAGGAGGACTTTGGGCCCGACAGATTTAACGGGCATCAGCCCCGGCTAAACGGTGGGTCCTTAGTGGCCAAGGATTGAACCCGCGACTGAACAAAACCCACCAGCCGCGAATGTGAACCATGACCACTAGGCTACCACGAACACTATTTCAATCAGAAACTTTTGGTTCTGATTGAAACTTTCAGCAAAAATGTGAAGCAGAGAAATAAGTCTTTCGAAAAACTAAGAAACTAATCAGAAATAAATAACAGAACAAATACCGAACGAATCGACATATCGATCATAAGAGCATACAAGAAATCAAGAAGAATTCCACGCATCTCCCTCTACAAACTATTTCTTCCCTTCTGATTGCACTTTGATAAGTATTCAATCATTACTATCCAAGAAACGTGACTATCAGTTTCTAATGAAGTAGTAACTTGTAAAAATATAGTTTATTATCATTATTTATTCTTAATCATAATGCAAAAAAAATTATATTTTGTTTTATTAACGTGTGATAATATTTTAATTTGATAGAAGATATTCTATTTTTTTTTCTCTCGAATATTTGGATTGGTGTGAAACAATTGTGAAATACAATCAAGATAAAATTCTAATTTAGAAACATTTTACACTTTTTTTTTTCTATCTGAAAAAATTTCTGTAATTTAATATAATACATACAAATTTTCTATACGAAAACGTTAACTATAATATTCTGATATTAACATAATAATATTTACTCAACAAATGATTTTTGAGAAATTAAGCCAAATATAAAAGTCCCAAGAAATTGACAATTAGAAAGATCTTCTAACAAACATTTATCGGAGCTTATATTTTCATTTTATGCTATTTAATAATAATCATTTTAAAGGGTGCTACTATACTCTTAAGTCAGATATATATATATATATATATATATATATATATATATATATATATATAAGGTGGGGGGGGCCTCACTTGCGTGGATGTAATTTGATTGCATTCCTTATTATTAATATTAAAGAAACATTATTAAAACTATAATGCATTTTAAATATTACCCATGTTATGATCCTGTGCATGTAATAAGAGGCGACTAAAATGGGTAACCAGTGTCTGGAGATATACCCGGGGGCCCTGTCTCTTGGATTATATCAGGAGATCTTGGTTACTTGCTTTTTTTAGTGATGTACGGGCATCACATTCCCGAGGCATACAATGGTCTTTTTCTTTCCCATGGCGTTTAGGGTCTTTAGTAAACATAGGTTACACTCCCCCGGGATACTCTAGCAAACTTTCTCTATTTTCAGATCTCGTTCTTGTCAAAAATTATTTTAGCTTTTGTCTAATTTCACACTTCCAGATCACAGTTCTGCTTTCACTTGTTTACTTTGTTTGACGCAGCATGACCACATCTGGCTCTTGTGCCATAAAGCTTCCCTACCACCATCTTAAATATAGTTTTTAATATTACACAATAAATGTAATTTTCCCCTCTTTGTAATAAAATCCTACGGAATACCTTTTCACAAATTTGGTAAAAAACTTCACACGTAACTATACCTGTTTCTTATAAGCAATAAAGCACTAATAACTAAAAATTAAAGTGGAAAATATGAGTATTTTTAACGTACAATGTAAAATTCGGCATAACTCACAGTTTCACTTCAGGAATAGAATAAAGTTTTGTTTGCCAGTTTTTCACTCTTATTCTTACGAAACATATTCACCATGTTAAAAAATACTGGAGCGAATTAAAGTTAATAGGTATTTTTTTCGAGTTAAAAGAAAGTAATAATAGTTTTTATATAAGCTGTAGAATTCCTGAATTTTTTACTATCAGAAAAATGGTTTAAATCTAAAGTGAAAAAAAAACCTGAAACCAAAAGTACCAATGCCTTTTACACTAAAATACAACAGTACAGAAGATACTGCAATGTTTCTTGAAAAACTTGTATGACCAGAACTTACTACAAAGCTTACAATATCTGCGGTGTTGTAAAAAATGTCTTGACGCAATAAAATCTACCGTAAACAGTTACGGAATTCCTAACAATGCTGCAACCTCGGGTGACAAGGCTATCTACATCCAATGTAAAAGAATAAGCCTCTAACTCGAAACTTATTTTTGGATAGAAAAATGCTTCCCAATAATAATAAGTGACAGAAGTTGGAGCAAACAAATCCTTAGTTGGGACAACATAAGTTTATCAGGGAATTGTAATAATAATATTAATAATAATAATGAGAGAGAGAAAAGACTTTAATCTTATGTACAATCCCCCCCCCCGAGCACATACTTCAAAATCGTATTTTTTTTTCTCTTTACATTAGACCATTTTCTCGTATGTGAATGTATTCGTTTAATTGCTACACCAACTTATGTAAAAGCATTTTTCCTCTGAAAAGTAATTAAGAATTTAGTTCATATTTTCTAACTTAAATGGAGAAACTAAAGCAATACTAAAAATATTGCTCCATAGATACGATAACCTTTCTTACATTAAAATAACATTTCAAATAACAATATTTTAATCATTCTTTAAAACTATATTTTTTTACAAACTTAGTCTAATATTAACATGATTTGTTATATATATTTACATTTAGGTACCTTTTTTTAAGAAAGCTGAAGTACTATAATGTTCTCAATTTATCAAGCTTGTATAAAGGGTGCTAATGCATATAGTGAACCTAAGATATTTTTCTCTACTTAACAGAAAATATTTAAGAATTATTTTGTTTTATATGAAAAAGAAAGAAAAACAAAAAAAAAAAAATAAAGTTCTATGATTTTTCAAAGAAAATATGCTATAATGTAATCAAAAATTTCGTTGACTATATTTTTTGCATTCTTTTCTGTTTGAGAAGTAAAATATTTTGTATATTTCTGGAAAATATTTTTGGAAAAAGAAATGGTACCTAAAGGTAAATGTACCTGAAAAATCATGTTCATATTCAACTAAAAAAGAAAGAAAAGTATGCATACGCCAAACATCAACGGCCCATAGCGGCTTAGAGTGAAGCCTTCTCTTTCGAATGCAGTGCCTTTAGTTTCTGTGAACAAATCCTTGTACCAGCTGTCTTCGTTCGCAATAGAGTTATTTTTTGTTTCGCTGAAAAAATGATAAGAGAGCAAACAATTGTGCAATTTCACATGAAACTTGGAAAAAAGCTGCTGATAATTTATTGAAACAAGAGTACAGCAATGAATACTTATCCTATGCAGGTGCTTTCGAATGGCTTAAGCGTTTTGACGACGGCCGAGAAGACGTAAGATTATTAACCCCTGGGGCGTACTTCCACGTCAAACACGGATGACAATATCGAAAGGAACTGTAATCTGGTCCGATCTAAAAAATGCTTAAAAATGTCCGTGTCTTGTGTGACTGACGTACAATTATTGAGTTTGTAAGAATTGACAAAAGAATCCATGCGGCAAATTTTTTCTATCAAGACAATTCTCCGTCCCATTGAATTTCGCCTTTTAAGAGGTTTTTATCCAAGTACAGCATCCCAGTGTTAGATGCTACTCCTTATTCTCCTAGTCTTGCACCATGTTATTTCTATCTGTTTTCTAAGGTGAAATCTGATTTGAAAGGAACAAGATTTGAGTCCGTTGAAGCTGTGGAAGTGAAAGCGGCAATCGGGTTGAAGTAGCTGACAGAAAATGATTTCCAGCACTATTCGGAACAATGGAAGTTTTGCAAGGACCGTTGTGGAGACAGACAGAAGAGGATTGTGCATTGAAGTTTATAATACGCAAGCATCTAAGAAATAAAAATAAAATATTTTAAAGCATCAGTCTCGTTATTTTAATAGCTATACCATCTATATCATTATATATATATATATATATATATACTGCTGTTTGTAGAAAATGCAACACCATGAAAGAATCATCAGAATCAAATGAAATTTAATGCAGAAACGACTTGTACTGATACAAATAAATGATGACATTTTCAAAACAAAAGAAACAAATTAAGCGTCCGAAATCAGTATTTGGTGCAGCCACCATGCGCTGCAATAAGTGCTGCTATACGACGTGGCATGGAGTCAAACAGATGTTGAATATCTGCTTGAGGAAGAGAATTCCATATCGCTTGTATGCGCAACCAAAGTTCGTCTTTGGAAACTGCAGGACGCGGATCACGAGCGAGACGCCGACCAACCATATCCCACACGTGCTCAATAGGCGACATATCCGGTGAATAAGCAGGCCAAGGAAGAAGTTGCATGCGTTGTGCTGAACAGAAGTCTCGAACAGTCCGCGCAACATGTGGGCGTGCATTATCCTGCTGAAAGATAGCTCCAGGGATGCCTTGAAGGAAAGGAACGACTTCGGGCTGTAGCACTTCACGGACGTACCTGTTGCTATTGAGATTACCCTCAATTCGTATCAAATTGGATCGTCCATGATACGAAATCGCACCCCAGACCATAACTCCGGGTGTTCGACCACTATGTCGTTCAATAATACACTCAGGAAGGCAGCGTTGACCGGCATAACGTCTAACACGAACACGGCCATCATGGGTCCACAAATTGAAGCGTGATTCATCTGAAAAGACAACTTGGTGCCAATCAGCTCGCCTGTCTCTGTGCTCAAGAGCCCACTGCCGACGCAGCCGTCGATGATTCGCCGTGAGGGGAATCCTGTATAAAGGCACCCTTGCACGCAATCCACGGCGCAGCAGACGACGACGAATTGACGAAGCCGACAATTGTACACCTGTAGCAGTAGACCAACGTGCTGCCAGCTGCCTGGAGGAAGCTGTGCGATCATTCACCGCCATGCGGAGCAGGTGTCGATCATCGCGCTCTGACGTCACCTTCTGTCGTCCAGTGCCTGTTTTTCGAGTTGTTCGGTGCTCGTCGGTCCACTGCTTCCAAACTCGCATCACTGTGGAACTGTTCCGCTGCATACGAGCTGCTATTGCGCGATAGGAAAATCCTCCTTCTCGAAGGCCGATTATCCTCCCTCGTTCAAACTCCGTAAGTTGCTTGAATTTCTTATTCTTCCGTCGTGGAGGCATACTCAGGTCTCACTAAACGTTTGCCACTAACAAATAATCATAGACTTTTTTCAACGTCCCGCTACAGCACTTTATTTATACGCTTTCAGCATCAATTCAGAGGGCGCTGCGCGCGCCGCGCACGCGCGATGGCTCTGAAACTTTATTAATTTGCATAATATCCTATAATTGACATTTGCTGCGAATTTCATTTGATTCTGATGATTCCTTCATGGTGTTGCATTTTCTACAAACAGCAGTTTATATATATATATATATATATATATCCATGTTGCTACGCATACTACTCGACAACAAATGCCGTATCAGTCCTATGACCTCGCCGTCTCCACAGGTGTATGATAGTCATCATTACTGAGTCTAAAAAAGGATTCATCGCTAAAGATTGCAACCCTCCAAATGGGAATACACCAATTTGACGAACAATGGATAATCTATCTAACGCAGTTTTGTTTTAGAGTCCATTTTAAGCATTTTAGCGATCTTCAATTTCTTAGTCGAGCTTCGGCCAGTCATTCCCGTATGTTTTTTCTTGATATCACCGGGTACCTGGGTGGTGGTAAATAGACTGAGTAATCCTTGTGCTCTCTTATGTTCTTATTATTTTCAAACGGAAAGAAGAATGGAAATTCAAGAACAAAAATGGAAAGAACAATTGGAATTTCAGGAGTGAAAATTTATTCGCTCCTGAAATTCCAATTGTTAATTAGAGGAAGAATTAGAGGGGAAAAGGCGGAGAGAAAATTTTGAGCTGTATTAATTAAAGTTAGAAGTTCAAATAAGATCGGCTCAAGAACCGCAAAAGGAAGGTGCAAGAATGCCCAGTAAGGAATTAATCAAGCCTCTTTATAAGTATGGTATGAAGGAAGACATTGGCCTGTATTTAGTACTATTTGAACGTCAAGTTAGTAGAATATCTCTCGAAAGGGTGCTTCGGGTCACACATCTGTTGGAACTACTGCTACAGGAAATCACGCACATAATTGCACGTGAGTCTGAAGAAAAAGTCAATGATTATGATCATGTGAAAAAATTATTATTAAAGAGATTTAAATTAGCTCCTGAAAAATTCTGACGACTTCTTAGTGTTCACCAGAAAATTGCTTAACATACCTGGCAAGATTTTTATCATGAATTGCAGACCTATTTCGATGGATGGACGTCAGGACAAAAACCTTCTATCAACTCCGGGATTTAATCATTGCTGATCAGTTGAAAAAGCCAATTCCGTTTGAGTTTAAAGAATACTATTTGGATGAAGGGTCCATAATTAATTCACCTAGTAAATTAGCTGAAAAATTGGAAGAATTCGAAGATGTGAGAAAAACATTTCGAGCTAAGCCAGTTAATTCATTTTCGAGACAAATATGAAGTTAAAGGACCAAGCAAGTTTGGAAGATTTGACAAAACTCCTCGAAGGGTTGAAAATCCCAAATATGAGTCAAACAAGCCTGATAGAAAACTTTTTAGACCTAGTCACAGTAAGGAATTCGAAAAAAGAAGACAACTGAGATGTTTTTACTGTAACGCTCTTGATCATTTACGTCCAAACTGTCCAAAATTGAAGAAAGCTTCAGAACTTGTAAATTCTGTTTCTGAATGTGATGCAAGAACAAATTTTTTGCAGCTATATACTTCTCACGGAAAAATAAATGGTATCAGTATTGAAAACCTTCGCGATACTGGAGCCACTATAGATATTGTTTGCCGTACATTTGTGACACCTGAAGATATGACTGGTGAACATGTATGAATGCAACAACCTTTAGATGCTAGTTCAACTTGCCTACCACTAGCAGAAGTTCTTATTGAATGTGAGTGGGGCAGAACATTTACAAAAGCAGCTGTTATTCCAGATGAACTGTATCGTGGTCATTATCTTCTAGGGAATAGGACTGCTGCTCTCTTCAAAAATGAAGGAAACATTTCATTGCACCAAGTGAATGCGGTTCAAACAAGAAGACAGAAATTGAAGGGAAAAGAAGAGACTTCTGAACAGTTGGTAGAAGAACCCCAAAGCATTGTTATTAACAGTGAAGAT
>BMAW01120318.1:0-43780 GCA_019974015.1 Nephila pilipes
AAAAAAAGAGAGGGGCATGTTGCTATATTAATGATAATGGGGAAAGAGTTTATGAAGTAATTAGTGGATTATATGAAATGACTTTAAAGTGGTATGTTGATGGAAAAGAATGTAAAATTAATATTGACGATAAGAATGGTGTAAGGCTCCTTGAAAGCAACGGTATTACTGAAGAACAGTTACGTGCAAACAAAGAAGTAAAAGTAGGCAAGAGACGTGAACCAAAGTCTTTACATGAAGCATTAGCATCACAATTGCCACAAATACAATTACAACAAAGCTCTGAAGAAGTAAAATTTTTGGAGCAACCTTCAACAGATGTAACAGAGAGCACAACACAAAAGCATCAAGCTCCTGCTGCTCAA
Organism: Nephila pilipes; assembly: GCA_019974015.1. Lineage (NCBI taxonomy): Eukaryota > Metazoa > Arthropoda > Arachnida > Araneae > Nephilidae > Nephila > Nephila pilipes. The sequence continues at coordinate 366 of BMAW01120318.1, forward strand.
ATGAAGTAAGAAAAAACAAAAGTAATAATTAGTATAAGTTGCTTGCACCTGCAAGTAACTTATACTCTTATAATGAGCAACATAATACTACCAAGAAATTTCTACGAGCGGCCGACCTTAACTGTAGCTGGAGAGTTATTGGGAAAAGTCCTCAAATTTTCTAACTTTAGTGGAATAATAACCGAAGTTGAAGCCTATATAGGAATGAATGACCCAGCTTGTCACGCGGCAAGAGGCTATACTAACCGAACCTCAGTAATGTTTGGTATGCCGGGGTTTTCGTACGTGTATTTTATATATGGAATGTATTACTGTTTAAATATTGTAACAGAAACAGAAGGGTTCCCAGCAGCAGTGTTAATACGGGGATTAAAGCTCATTGAACCGCTTGAAGCAAATTTAGGTGGACCAGGAATACTGTGCAAAAGATTAAACATTGCAAAAGAACATAATAAGCAAGACCTTACTATAAACCACGAATTTTGTGTTTATGAATCTCACCTCAAACCAGATTATATTTGCACTCCAAGAATCGGAATTAGTAAAGGCCAAGAGAAATTTTGGCGGTTTAAGATTTTCTAAACTTCAGACCTTGCATAGACTATTTGCCAATCGGATAATCACCAGTGAAACAAGCATCGCAATATTGTGGTGTAGCATTGTTACGCACCTCTCCTTTAACAGCCTGATATAGTCCATCAATACTCAAGAAGGCTAGGCTATCTACTCCTATAACTTCCTTAATTTCCTCTACAGATTTATTTGCAGCAATTAAATCTTTGCACTCTGGCGTATCTATTCCATAAAAACAAGAATGCTTAATTGGTGGGCTTGAAATTTTGAGGTGAATCTCTTTTACTCCTGCATCCTTTAGCATAACTATTATATTTGTTAACGTACTACCACGGACTATACTATCATCTATTAAAATTATGTTTTTACCTTTCAAAGTGTGCTTATTAGCATTGAATTTTAATTTTATTCTAACTTTACGTACTTCAGCGGTTGGTTGTATAAAAGTTCTTCCTATGTAATGATTACGAATTATCCCCAGTTCCATAGGTAATCCTGAATGCTTTGCATATCCAATAGCTGCAGGTATTCCAGAATCAGGTATTGGTACAACCATATCCATATTGTTTTTTGGTGGGCTCTCTTCTGCAAGTATTCTTCCTATTTCTTTTCTTATATCATATATGGACCTATTCTCCATTATGCTGTCTGGTCTTGAAAAATAAACGTATTCAAAAATACAAAAACTTGATTTTTGCTGTGGGAAAGGAAACATTGAGGCTAGCTTACTATCCGAACTGATGGTAACTAATTCGCCTGGTTCTATTTCTCTAACAAACTCTGCATTTATTATATCAAGAGCACAAGTTTCAGATGCAAGAACGTAAGAACCGTTTAACTTTCCTAAAACAAGAGGCCTGATTCCAGATGGATCACGTACTCCAATAACTACTTCTTGATTGATTGCAACAAAAGAATAAGCACCTTGTATTTGCTTTAATGCATATATAAAACTCTCTAAAAAGCTATCTTTTTCGCCGCTTGCTGTCAGATGCACTACTACTTCTGTATCAATATCTGACTGAAAAACGCACTCTTGTTTAATCAATTGTTCGCGTATCGGAGAAAGATTAATTAAATTACCATTATGTGCTATGGCAAAATCCCCAAATTTGCCACTTTTGCTAAACATGGGCTGCACTCCAAATTTATTACCACTTGTTGAGTATCGAACATGACCTATTGCACAATCTCCAGGTAAGGATTTCTTTATTTCATCTATATCATCAAATACGCTGCTCACTTGACCTTGAAAGTGATAAGAGTGCAGCTTATCGTTGTTACTGGTTACTACGCCACAGGACTCTTGACCTCTATGCTGCAAAGCGTGGAGAGCAAGTATAGAGTTAAAAGCAGCACTTTGGTTGCAACTTATGCCAAATACCCCACACTCCTCACGCATTTCATCTAGCATAAAAACTATTAAGTAAAGTTTAATTTTACTTTAGCATAGGTAAAATACAAGCATTTTGTTGTTCATCTGCTTTTATTGCCAGCAATAATCCTATGCATATCAAGCTTGCAGCAGTTGTACTTCCTCCATAGGAAAGAAATGGCAGTGGATCGCCTATCACAGGCAAGAGGCCTATTGACATTCCGATGTTTATAAAAAAATGAGCGCTAAAAAAGGCGAAAATGCCGATAGATACCGACTTAGAAAAATAATTTTTCGACCTATAAGCGGTAGAGAAAATTATGCCAAGTAATGAGGTATAAAGCAAAATTAAAGCCATGCTACCTAAAAAGCCCCACTCCTCACTCAGCACTGCAAAAGCAAAATCTGTACGTTTCTCCGGCAAAAATCCAAGTTGAGTTTGACTTCCGTTAACAAAGCCCCTACCAAGCAAACCTCCTGAACCAATAGCTATTTGAGATTGCTGCGCATTATAACCTATTCCAAGTGGATCCACTGATGAATCCAAAAATGACAATATCCTTTGCTTGTGATAAGGACGTAAAAAAGGCCAAATAGCTGGTACTGCAAAAATGCCAAGCGTTCCACATATTATCGAATGAGATCTTTTTATTATTGCTGTGAATATAATTGACATCCCTATAAGTAACATTATTACAGATGTGCCTAAATTAGGTTGCTTTAACACCAAGAATACGGGCAAGAAAATAATTATTACCGCCTTAAGCAATCTTTTAAATTCCATCATTTTATACACACTCTGCTTATCAAAATAACGAGCAAGTGCAAGTATTAAGCCCACTTTTGCAAATTCTGATGGTTGCAAACTAATTGATCCAATTCTTATCCACCTCGTCGCACCCATTATGTGTGAGCCAAAAAAATTTACTGCTAATAGTGAAATCGCTGCTGCTATATAAAAAAAGTAGGCGTACTTCAAATAAAAATCTAGCTCTATGAATGACATAGCTATAGCGAGTAGGAAAAAGAAGGAAAATATGACTATTTGGTGAATTGCAAATGGTACCCACTTTCCTCCAGCAGAAGAGTATTGAACAGCAATGCCAACGCAAAACAGAGCTATCACGTTAATGACTAATAACCAATGAATCTTCTTCAGCCTATCCACACTTATAACCTTAAAGTATAGTAAAATATGAAACAAAGATAAAAATCAAAAAACCAACTTCTCAACTACTAACCGAATTGGAGTGCTATATATTCCAGTTACTACTGTTAAAGTTGCCATAAACAATAGACAGAAAAGCATAGGAAATGGCACATCATTAATTTTGCCTAGTGTCATTCTAGTGCGTGACGTTGCATTATTTTCAAAATACATTTTCTCTACCATCTTCCACATATATATCAATGCAAGGAAAGAGCCAGCAGCAAATGTTACAAGGGAAATCCACGCATGAGATTCGATAATTGCTTTCATTATATACCACTTGCTTACAAAGCCATTTGTTAAAGGCACACCGATTAATGCTAAACTGAGTAGAGTGAACGCAAGTGCTGTATAAGGCATTGATTTCTTGAGTCCCGATAAATTCTCTATTTTTGTTGTATCAAATTTGTAAGAAATACATCCTGCAGCCATAAATAAAGATGTTTTTATTATGCTGTGGTTTACTATGTGAAGAATTGCTGCAAATACACCTGTTTTTGAGTTAAAACTCAGTGCTAAAATTATATAACCAATTTGGCTAATACTAGAGTGAGCAAGCAGTCTTTTTATGTCTTTTGCGGTTATTGCAAATATCGACCCAAATATAACAGCGCAAAGTGCGAGGATAATTATCACGTTGCTTAGTGATGGTTTAAATAAGAAGAAATTTTGATGAAAAACAGTATAAAAGATTCTGATGAAAACATATATCATCACTTTTGTCACTGTGCCTGAAAAGAATATGCTAATGAAACTTGGCGCCTCACTATATGCATTAACCAGCCACCTGCTTAATGGAAACAGTGCCATTTTGATTGAGAGACCAATAAAAATGAACAACGTGCCAAGTTTTATGATGTTGTTATCGTGTAATGGAACTATTCTTTCAGCCATGTCAGACATATTGAGCGTTCCAGTCATTGAATACAAGAGCCCGATGCCAAATAAATAAAATGTTGCGCCTATTGTTCCACTAATTAGATATTCAAATGCTGCAACCAAGGCTTTTTTATCCCTTCCCATTGAAACTAATACATAAGAAGAAAGAGATGAAATTTCCAAGAAAACGTAAAGGTTAAATATGTCGTTTGTTACTAGAATCCCGAGCAGTCCGCTTAAGCACAGTAGAAATAGAGAGTAAAAACCAGTGATTTTGTTTTTGCTAATTTCTTTTTCGTTAATATAAAAGCTATAAAGCACGCTAATCAGCGCTATAAAATTCACCAAAGTTAGAATCAAGGAGTTTAACACGTCGATTCTTAACTCTATTCCATACGGAGGAGCCCAATTTCCAAGGTGATAAGTTATAATTTCACCTTTATATGTTTTAATGAGTAGTATGATGAAATGATAAGAGTGATTGTTGTTGCAATAAAAGAAATAAACCAAGATACCTTGTGTTTCTTGGCAAGAAAGCAAAACATTGATGCAATTATTGGTATAATAACTTGTAAGATTGGTAATTGCATTAAATTGTTGTTAATATATCGTTAAAGTATTAGTATATATAATACTTTTTGTTTTAATACCCTTATGTTATCTAAAATTTGTAATGCAATAAAACGCCTATTACGAAGAGAAGATAAATTTGTAGGAAGAGATGAAAATGGAAATTCTTACTATGAATCAAGTAAAGGAAAAAGGTGGGTTATGTATAGCAGTGTTTCTGAGCCTACAACAGTGCCTCCACAGTGGCATATATGGCTTCACTATACTGATAATGTAGTACCAGTTAATAATAAAAAAAGAAAAGTAAAACATACTCCTAATTTAACGGGTACAAAAGATGCATACTATCCAAACCAAAAAGTGAAAAATTACTATAAAAGTTGGAGTCCTGATAACTAAAGATGCGAAGGTCAAATATACTTGAAATAACCGCTGGATTGTTTGTATTAATTTTCACTATTTTTCTGATTTTCTTTGCTATTGATAAGCTATCTTACATAAAGAAAAACTATAAGGATTGCTATAAAATATATGGTCTTTTTGCTAACGCTAACGGTATAGGAGTTGGTGATAGTGTCAAGATCTCTGGTGTAGATGTTGGAAGCATAACTGGTGTATCACTTGACAAAGCTACCTATGTAGCACGAATCGATATGTGTATAAGCAAAGACATAAAATTGCCAATTGATAGTTCAGCTCTGATCACTAGCAGTGGAGTTGTTGGCAGTAAATTTGTTAATATATCACCTGGATCAGATATTAAACTAATCTTGCACGGTGGTAAAATAGAGTATACTCAAGCTGAAGCAAATATGGGTGGAATAATGGACAGAATTCTTGGTATGTTTACGAAGTAAAAATGGCAGGATTCCAAGTATATCCGTTCAGGTGAGGCCTCCTGTAGTTCTAAAGTATTTAAGGAGTTTGCCTTATTTCTTGCCTTTTCTACCCCTTGCTAATCTATAATTGGAGTTTATAGTACAGCTTAACAGTTGCAGTGCATGTCTATCAATGATAAAATGAAGATTAATTTATTTTGATATTATGATTGGTTTACTGTTTGCCGTACTGTTGTTTTTTTGTGGTAGTGATGCATTTGCAAAACAGGAGCCACGTTCAATAGCTGGAGATAATCACATAAAGGTAATAAATTATAACCCACAGGCTATACATAAGTATACGGGTTTTTATGGTTATCAATCCAGCATATTGTTTGAACCAGGGGAGGTAATACAAAACCTTTCAATGGGTGATTCAACTAGTTGGCAACTCCTGCCTCAAGGTAACAGATTGTTTATTAAGCCTATAGATGATATTGCCGATACTAACGCAACTATAATTACCAATAAAAGAGTTTATTACTTTGAACTTCATGCTGAAGAAGCAACTGGACTAGATGATCCAAAATTAGCATATGAAGTAAGGTTTCTTTATCCACTATTTAGCAGTGATGAGATTTACACAACAAATAACGGTGATATCTTCGAACAAGCTAGTCATACCATTATTCCTGATATAAACGATATTGAAGTTGTAAAGAAAGGCTTAAATTTTAATTATTCCATCTCGCACGTTAAAGGCAGTCAGTCAATAATACCAATTAAGGTTTTTGATGACGGAAAATTTACATATTTACAATTCAATAAAATAAACTCTGATTTCCCGGCAGTTTTTATGGTTGATTCTGCAGGGTATGAGTCTTTAGTAAACTTCCGTACAGCTGACAACTACCTGATAATCGAAAGGGTGAGTTCAGTGTTTACCTTAAGGAATGGATCAAGTACAGTTTGTCTATTTAATGAAAACATGCCTTTCAAAAAAGGTAAGTGATTAAAGGCTATAATGCCCGAGATATGGGTGCAAAGTTTTTTCTATGATGTTCTGTAATTCCATAAAGGCCAATAGCGTTAAGGTGCTCTTTTGTCCCATATCCTTTATTTTTATACCAATTATATTCAGGATGCTTATTGTGCAATTCTTGCATAAGCCGATCTCTCGTAACTTTTGCAACGATTGAAGCTGCTGCAATTGATGTACTCAAATTATCACCATTTACTATGGATTTCACTTGCCATTTCACTTCAGGTGGTTGATTACCATCAACTAGCACATAATCTAACTCTAGGTCCAAGTCTATCAACGCACGTTTCATTGAAAGTTTTGTTGCTTGCAAGATATTGTATAAATTTATTTCTTCTACGCTTGCCATTCCTATACTAAATTTTGCAACGGATGTTATTTTTTCATATAGGACTTGCCTACATTGAGGAGTCAACTTTTTCGAGTCGTTGATTCCATCAATAATTGTATTTCTATCAATAAACACTACGGCTGCGGATATTACTGGACCAGCTAACGGACCTCTTCCAACTTCATCCACTCCTGCTATCACTCCTGATAATTTATTTTCTAATGTAAAGTCTGGGTATTTCATAGGTTTTTATAATAAGAAAGTTATAGTAAAAACTGAACAGATAATAGAAATTATCCAAAGTTTCATAACGATTACATTTTCTGACCATCCCTTCTTCTCAAAGTGATGATGTATTGGTGCCATAAGAAAAACTCTTTTTCCTTCTCCATATTTAAACTTTGTATATTTAAAATATGATATCTGAATAATCACAGATAGAGTCTCTATTACAAAGATTATTCCAATAACGGCAAAAAGCATTTCTCTTTTAATTAGGACACTAGTTAACCCTAAAGCTGCGCCTACCGACAAGCTACCAACATCACCCATAAATATTTTTGCTGGATGTGTGTTAAACCACAAGAAACTTAGAATAGCTCCTATAAATGCAATGCAGAATAAAGTAATATTCATATCTGCCTGAGTTATATATGCAATTAGCCCCAAAAAAGCAAAGGAAGTGATGACTTGAGTTGCAGCAAGGCCATCCAAACCATCTGTGAGATTCACAGCATTAGCAGAGCCGACAATTACAAACGCAGCAAACGGAACATATAGATAGCCAAAGTCGATTATTACTCCTTTAAATAGAGACGTTTTTGTAAAACCTTCAGCAGAGTATAGCTTAAGTATAGACATACTAACCAAAGTTACAATAAACTGAATAAGTATTTTGGTTTTTGCACTTAAACCTCGATAGTGATTTGTCTTCAATTTTAAATAATCATCAATAAATCCAAGTAGAGCAAAAAATAGAGTTATCAATATCAGCAGCAAGATTTCTAGTGTTAACTGAGCCCAGAGTAAAATTGGTAATAAAGAAGAAATCAGTATTATTATTCCGCCCATAGGTGGTACATTCTTTTTTGTTATTAAATGACTTTCTGGTCCACATGATCTAATTGGTTGCCCATCTTTGCTTATTTTTTTTAGAAGCTTTATAAAATAGGGAAAAAGAATAAACCCAAAACAAATGAGGTAAAAAATACTTTTGTAGCTAAGATCATCTGCTTACTTAAATTGACTAAGTGTCATACCACCTATAGCTAATAAAGTCAACTTCTGTCATCCTATAGCCTGACTCCACAACTGTACGAACATTGTGATTTGGGCCCATCAGTAGGGTGTCATCCCAGTCTGGAATCCACAACTGTACGAACGTTGTAGTTTGGACCACCAGTGGGGTGTCATCCCAGTGCCCAGACACTGGTTCTATGCAACTTAATTAAAAACGTTTGTTTTAGTGTAAGACAATTACCTTTAGCTTATCAGCTCAGTTATAAGCAAAATTTCTGGATTCCAGACTGGAATGACACCATTTGCTGTCTTCAAAAATGAATGTTCGTACAGTTGTGAACCTGTGGCAGGTATTACATAAGAGCATTTCCCTCTTCTAAATTAAAACGCACTTTTTCCTCCCTTGCGGTCTATACTTTAAATGTAGTTAATTTACAAATACTAATTATTTATTAATAATGGTGATATGTAAATATAGTTATAAAATAATTGTTACACTTGAATTTCTTCTTGGTTTCTGTTGTCATCATAACATTAAAAACACTTTAAGAAAGCTGCTTAGTTAAATTAACTTGGACAAGTAAATAGCAGTCTTGCAGCCTGTTTTTATGAATGAAGATAAAATGTTGTAGCCAAATGCGCTCTCAGCATTGTGCTGAATTGCAATATCTCTGTGTTCTAGCTCCTCGTCGCGAAATTTACTTATAGTTTCTCTTAATTCCCCATCTTCTAAATGTGAAACTTGCTCTTTGTAGTGCTCCCCGATAACTTCTTCAACTGCAGCAGTGCAAGCCATAGCAGCTTTTTTGCCCATAATGGCAGTTGCAACGCCAAGCGACACTCCTAAAACACGCCAAACAGGCAACAAAACAGTAGGACGAACTTTTTGCTCTTTGATTTTCTCATTAAAATAGTGAAAATGCTTTTTTTCCTGCTCTTCCATTTCAATTATTTCATTGATTATAGAAGATTTTTTAAGAATAAATTTTTGACCAGAATAAATGCAAATAGCTCCATATTCTCCAGCATGATTTACTCTAATTGCTTGTTGTAAGAACCGATTGTTGCTGCACCTTAAATTATTTAGATTTCTTTCTTTCTCCACAATACACCTTACCTGATACGAACAGAGCTACTATGAGATAAATTAAATTCCATGTTGCTAAAGAAACACCTAGAACATAATGAGGTCTGTCACAAGATGGAGAGTAATTAGGGTTTAGTAGATTATTTCTGAGCTCTTCTATACTAACGTTACCACTTGCTTGCTCTGTGCATCCTAAAATGTCATGAAATAAGTGGAGTTCAAGGCCTACATGATAAAAAGATATTACTGCACCTATGAGGTAGCTGCAAAACATTGCATAGATTAGAATTTTGTTGTCTTTAAGCATGCACGCTACTGCAAGTAATCCGGCGATATAGTAAACTATTCGCTCGTATGTACATAACTTGCATGGCAGCATGTTGAAAAAATATTCTAGCACATATGCAAAAATTAGAGCAGCGGCACTCGACAGCAGAAAGATTGCAGGAATTCTGGAATTATTACACACGACTTTAAGTAAATTATCCCTGAAAGTATAAAGTAGAGTATTCATTTTGCATAGGGGTTTTTATTTTTTTTCAAAAGTAATCTGACTGGCACGCCTTCAGCAAAGAAATTTTTTCTAAGGTCATTAATTAAATAGCGTTTGTAACTTTCATCAACACTTTCAGGTATGTTACATATCAAAGAAAAAGCTGGAGGTTTAGTACCAATTTGAGCGATATACTTCATTTTAACTGCTTTGCCTTTTACAAGCGGGTGAGAGTGCCTATCTAAAGCATCAATTAGCCACTTATTCAGTTTTGCAGTGCTGACTTTCTTGTTCAAAGATTCACTCACTTCAAGACACTTACCTATCACATCGCCGCAGCGCATGCCTTTCAATGCAGAAATTGTTACAGTTGGCACTTCCAAGAATAACCGAGTCACTTCCTGTTGTTTGACAAATTTTATTAACTTACTTCTGTCATCCTTACCTATTAAATCCCACTTATTTAAAACAACAATAATCCCTTTCCCTCCCTTAATTGCAGCTTCACCAATTGATAAATCCTGCTGCTCAATACCAACTAGGGAGTCTAGCATTAAAACTACCACATGAGAGCGCTTGATTGATTCTAAGCTTTTTTCAACAAACCTTGATTCTAAGTCATCTATAACATTCGCCTTTCTGCGGATTCCTGCAGTATCAATGAGAGTAATTAGCTCCCCATTATGATCATATACAATATCTACAGAATCACGTGTGGTGCCTGGCTCTGAACTTGTTATTAGTCTGTTTTCTGTAAGTAGGCTGTTTAAAAAAGTTGATTTTCCGACATTTGGGCGACCGATTATCGAAATTCTTAATTTACCGGACTCATTAGAGCTCTTATTGTCATCCCAGTGCTTGACACTGGGATCCATACTATTTTTTTTCTGGATTCCAGTGTCAAGCACTGGAATGACACCGAAAGGAGGACTATTTGCACTGATATTTTCAATAACACTAGCCAACGCATCATAAAGATCAACCATACCAAGATTATGTTCGGCTGAGATGTATACCGGGCCAAGAAAATCAAAAAACTGCAAATAATCAACATTTTCGGATTTATGACTCTCACATTTATTTGCTATGAGGATTACAGGTTTATTCATTTTTCTCTTTAGCCACTTTGCAAATTCTTTGTTTCGCTCATTTTGCACTTTTGCATCAACAAGAAAGAAAATGATGTTTGAATTGGATAGAGAAAATTCTATTTGTTCAATAACTTGTAGTGAAAAATTAGTTTGGTCGTTCCATCCTCCTGTATCTATAACTTTAAACTCCAAATCGCTAATTCTCCCTATTCCCTCACGTCTATCCCTTGTCACTCCTGGAATATTACTTACCACTGCCGCTTTTCTTCCCACCAATCTGTTAAAAAGAGTTGATTTACCAGCATTTGGTAGGCCTACTATAGCGATTTTTAGCATAATTTAAGGGCATCTTCTATGTAAAGTAGATTATAACTAAAATTTTTCAATTTAACTATTGACTTTATAGATCACGCGAGCATACTATCACTAGAATTTTTTATTTTATTATGTCAAGTGGGGGGTATATGATAGGTCAAGATAAACAAAAGCATAATCTAGGTTCGATAGATGAGGGGTATGATACTTGTCCTCCTACTCCTACTAATTTTGAAGATGGTGCCATAGATGAGTCTGAGGATGAATCTGATCGCAATATATTAAATAAAGCTTCTATAGAAGATGATAAAGATACACCTGATCACATATTAAATAAAACGTTTATAATAGAAAATGAGGATGAACTTGAAGGTTTAGAAGTAACGGGCGCGCCTCAACCAGACATAGCAATATATAAACAAGTTGATGAATGTGTACGAAAAAATACCTTAAGTACATTATTGAATACAAGATGTCAAACTAACACCTCACACTTGTATAGCAATGAAACAGTCGCAGAGGGAATAATAAAGAAATCGCTAGAGCTCATAGCACTTAGAAAAGATAAAAAGATCCTGTTTGGTATGCCATGTAATGTGTTCTCTGAGAATACATCATTGATAGATCATTTGGTGCGGAGTTTAAATACCATAAAAATAGAAGAGTTATCCACTTATGAAAGAAATCAACTAAATCTTCTTTCGTCAAAAATATCCAGCCTAGTTTCAACAGGCATTTATATGAGTGAGGGAGCTTTGAAACTCTTACCACCAGATCTGCTAGAGAAACGTAACAATTATCTATCAAATCTAAAACAAATTGTATGTGATAGTATTGAAAACGATAAAAAAGATGGCGTTATACTGGAAAGAGATAATGGACTTTATTATATACAATGTCCAGAGGACAGCGTTATCACTCCTGCAAAATTCCTGAGTAATCCAGAATTTCAAAATTTAGATGGAGCATTAAAGATCGGGGAAGGAGATGATGTAATACGAATACAAGATGGAAAATATCATGATATAAAGGGCAGATTCCAGATGACTTTTCCAATAAGCAACAGTGAAAAGATTGTGATAACCTTATCTTCTGAAAAGGCTGACAAACCAGAAAATGCCTCAAGCTTTGGCAAAATAATGGTGCATATGGATGATAAAAGTTGTGAAATCTTCTCAAAGTACCTAAAAGAGCTAGAAAAAGAACCTCGTATAAGCAAGGTTGTTGAAGCTGCTAAAAGTTTTGTCGAAGAGAAAAACGGAAAACAAAGTGAGCCATTTAGTGTTCTGGAAGAAGTCGGTGCACCCAAGTGCGCTAACTGCGGTCATCATCACTAAAGTTCTAACAATCATAATACATACACTGTTGCATGTAGCAACGGTGTATGTATAGTTAATAGAGCTTGTGAGCTTAATAAGGTCTACAACTAATTTGAAAACTACTTTATCGTATGCAAGACTTCAAAATACTAGAAAATCTAAAAACCAAAGCACTAGAAGCTGAAAAAGGAGGCGGTTCTAACAGAATCAATAAACAACACGAAAAAGGGAAATTAACTGCCAGGGAAAGACTAAGTATACTGCTCGATGAAAATTCGTTTGAGGAATACGATAAATTCGTGAAGCATCACGCAGCTGATTTTGGCATGCAAAATGCTAATTTTTTAGGTGATGGTGTTGTAATTGGCCATGGCACTATTTATGGCAAAAAAGTTTTTGTTTATTCTCAGGATTTTACCGTCTTTGGTGGGTCACTTGGTGCGTCACATGCAAAAAAAATATGCAAAATTATGGATATGGCAATTAATGCCAGGGTTCCAATTATCGGACTAAATGACTCTGGTGGAGCCAGAATTCAGGAGGGAGTAAATTCCCTTGCTGGTTATGGAGAAATTTTTCAAAGAAACGTAAATGCATCGGGTGTTATACCACAAATCTCTTTAATCATGGGGCCATGTGCTGGTGGTGCAGTTTATTCCCCAGCATTAACTGACTTTACTTTCATGGTGAAAAACAGTTCATATATGTTTATAACCGGGCCAGATGTAGTAAAAAAGGTTACCTACGAAGATGTAAGTTTCGAAGACCTTGGTGGAGCAAAAATTCATACAAGCAAAACAGGAGTAGCGGATTTTGCATTCAATAATGATGTTGAAATGCTGCTAAAAATGCGTGAATTCTTTACTTTCTTACCAGCAAATAATCAAGAATCACCGAAACCTAAATCAACCTGTGATTCAGTTAATGATATTGATGAATCTTTAAATACTCTGATTCCTAGCAATCCTAATACTCCTTATGATATGTATGAACTTATTGAAAAGGTGTGCGATGAGAAGAAATTCTTTGAACTAAAACCTGATTTTGCTCGTAATATTATAATTGGTTTTAGTAGGATTGGAGGAAATACTGTTGGTATTGTTGCAAATCAACCTATGCACCTTGCAGGATGTTTGGATATTGATTCTTCAAGAAAAGCTGCAAGATTTGTAAGGTTTTGTGACGCATTTAACATTCCGATCATCACACTTATTGATGTTCCGGGGTTTTTACCTGGTACAAACCAAGAATACAATAATATAATACAACACGGAGCGAAACTGCTTTACGCTTACGCTGAAGCGACTGTGCCAAAAATTAGTCTTATCACTAGAAAAGCGTATGGTGGTGCATACATTGTTATGAATTCGAAACATCTAAAAGGTGATATAAATTATGCCTGGCCAACTGCTGAAATAGCTGTGATGGGCCCTGAAAGTGCAGTTGAGATTATATTTCGACACGAAAAAGATCAGCAAACGTTAATTAAAGAATATAAAGAAAAATTTGCTAACCCATTTTTTGCTGCATCATATGGATACATTGATGACATTATAGTGCCAAGTAAAACAAGGTATCACTTTTGTAAAGCATTAGAGCTACTCAAAAACAAGAAGGTAGAAAGGATATGGAAAAAGCATGACAACTTACCTCTGTAACTTTCTTTTAAGCCTTGCTTGCAAGTTATGCAATATTGTAAGAGTGTGCCGTTACCAAGATTCGAACTTGGGACCTCGTCATTACCAATGACGTACTCTACCACCTGAGCTACAACGGCAAGTTTATATATTATGATAATGAATAACACAAAAAGGAATAAGGAAAAAGAAGAAGAGAGAAAAAGATTGGCAAAAGCTTTAAAGCAAAATATTGTAAAAAGAAAAAAACAGCAACAGAGTAGACAAGATGCCAGAACTACCAGAAGTAGAAGTGATCTCTAATTTTTTGCTTGATAAAATTAAAAACAAGCAAATAAGCAGTGTTACAGTAAATAATTGGAATTTGCGTGTACCAATAACAAAAAATATTGATGATTTGCTAAAGGGCAAAGTTATAAGCAATATCAAGCGTAGAGGTAAGTATATAATCTGGAATACAGATAGTATGGCTGTAATCATACATCTTGGCATGAGCGGAAAGCTTATATATGCTCAAGTGCGGAATAAGCACGATCACGTGGTATTTTTATTTTCCGATAATACTTCAATAATCTTTAATGATCCAAGAAGATTTGGATTAGTTATTATTTTAAGCAAAGAACAAGAAATAAATTTTTTTGATGGTTTTGGAATAGAGCCCCTCACGGATGAATTCAGTGGAGACTATTTACAGGAGTTGCTGAAAAACAAAAAAGTGAATATCAAATCAGCATTAATGGACAATAAATTAATAGTTGGCGTAGGCAATATATATGCTTCTGAAAGTTTGTTTAGAGCCCGCATATCACCACTCAGGTCAGCAAAAGACTTGACCTATAGAGAGTGCGAAAAACTTGCTGCTGAAATAAAAAATACTCTGAGTGATGCAATTGCTGCAGGCGGTTCAACACTGAAAGATTATGCACAGCCATCTGGATCTGCTGGATACTTTCAAAATAACTTTTACGTATATGGTAAAGTTCAAAAACCTTGCAAAATCTGCAACAATATCATAACACTTATACGACAAAATGGCCGTAGCACTTATTTCTGCAACGTATGTCAGAATTAAGATTTTATTTTTGAATATGACATTTTTACCTGAAAAAGATCCGATTAACTTGTTTTCAAAGTGGTATGAAGAAGTACTTAATTCTCCGTGTAAACAACCAACTGCAATGACGCTAGCAACTTGTAGCAAAGACTGCATTCCATCTGCAAGAGTAGTATTACTAAAGGAATATAGTAAAGAAGGTTTTGTGTTCTTCACTAACATAAATAGTAGAAAAGGAAAAGAATTGACCGAGAACCCTAAAGCTGCGTTAGTGTTTCACTGGGTAGAATTTGCTAGGCAAGTACGAATTGAAGGAGATGTTAAACTTCTAAACGATGAAAGAACTGACAAATACTTCTCTTCTCGAGCGCTGGGTAGTCAAATTAGCGCATGGTGCTCAAAACAATCGAGCATTCTGAAAGATTGGCAAGATTTTGAGCAAGCCATCAAATTGAAGGAGAAGGAATTTTACAACACACAAGTTCCTCGTCCTGATTTTTGGGTGGGATTTTGCGTAATCCCAAAAGTAATTGAATTTTGGCAAGAAGGTAAATATAGGAAGCATATTAGATTTAGATACACTCTTGTTGAGGGAAGCGATTGGAAAGTGGAACAACTATATCCTTAAAAATGGTTGCGGGAGTAGGATTTGAACCTACGACCTTCAGGTTATGAGCCTGACGAGCTACCGAGCTGCTCCATCCCGCGTCGTTGCTTATTTAGTTATTATATATACAAATAATGAAAAAAGAAAAATAAAATTTCACCACATGCAAATATCGACACACTTATTAACTTTTCTTGACATAATAGTTAGTTATATACGTAACAATCTGCGCAATGAACAATATAACTTGATACTGTGGTTTCCTGTTTTTCAGTGTGTAGGAATTCTAACCTATTTTTCCCTAAGTTTTGAACCAAGCTGCATATCTATTTTTCTTTTGCTTTTACCCACACTAATTTTGATTGCAATATTGTATAAAAGGTACGCGATATTGTGTATCGCTTTAATTGTAGTGCTCATAGGATTTACAGCTAGTAAATTAAGAACAGCTTTAGTTGATACTCAAATTCTTGATAAAGAGAGATACGTAAAAGATATAATTGCCACAGTGAAGGACATTAATGACAGGGGCTCATACAAACAATTTCTGCTTTCTGTCTCTACTATCTCAAAATCCTCTTCTGTCATCCCAGCCTCCTGTCATCCCAGCGCCCTCTTCTGTCATCCCAGTGCCCCCTTTTGTCATCCCAGTACTTGATACTGGGATCCAGAAAAAAAAGATATGGATTCCAGCTTCACGCGCTGGAATGACACCAGATAGAGCTCTAGATAACATCAGAATATCAGTTAGAACCAAAGTGGAAAAAGGCATTAAAATAGGTGATCAAGTAAAATTATCAGCAAAACTCTTCCCTCTAAAGATTGCGCCCTCGGAGCATGCATATGATTTTGCAAGAATAGCATATTATCAGAAAATAAGTGCAACAGGTTTTGCAACAAGCAAAATAGCTTTGCACAAAAAGGCTGAAGCAAGGAAATTTCAAGAATATATAGAATCTTTCCGTCAATACATTTATGAAAACCTGCAGCAAAATATTAAAAAACCACATGCAGACATAATTTCTGCATTACTAATCGGCAAAAAGGACGGAATAGACCAAAAAACTATGGATGCGATAAGAGATTCAGGTATAGCACATTTGTTTGCCATATCTGGTTTGCATTTATCATTCGTTGCTGGTCTGTTTTTTGTAGTGTTTCGTAATTTATTCGCAATATCTGAAACTTTGACTCTTAAGTATAACACCAAGAAAATATCTGCATTCCTTACTATCTTGCCAACCACGTTTTATTTGTTGATTACCGGTATGCAAATTTCTGCTCAGCGTGCCTACATCATGGTGATTTTAGTACTCGTTGCAATAATGATAGAGAGAAAATATCGAGGGTTAATAGCAATTGCGTTTGCTGCTGCAGTGATACTCTCAGTAGAACCAGAAGCAATTTTAAAGCCAGGCTTTCAGATGTCATTTTCTGCGGTTTTGGCACTGGTTGCCAGTTATCAAATTAATGCTAATAAATTGTTCAAAATAAAAATAATGAAATATTTTGTGTCGATAATGATCAGCTCAGTAATAGCAAGTTTAGCAACTGTTCCGTACACGATATACAATTTTAATTATTTTTCAATTAGTGGCATTATCACAAATTTAGTTGCTATACCAATAGTTACATTAATTATTATTCCACTTGGAATAATTTATGTCTTATTGATTCCTTTAGGTATTGAATGGATCATAGCGCCATTTATAGAGCGCCCAATTGACAGTATCTTGTATATAACAAATGCAATCGCTAGTCTTCAGTACTTGGTTATTCCCATTCGTACTTTTCCTGCCTCATCAATTATTATAATAACACTTGGTTTATTGTGGCTGTGCTTGTGGGAACGAAATTGGCGTTTTTTCGGAATTTTCTTTATTGTGCTGGGTATTTGCTTTAGCACTGCATATAAAACCCCCGACATCCTAATAAATGCTGACAATATTGCTGTAAAAGAAAGTGACAACTTACTATATTCTCTCACCAGAAAAAATAGGAACTTTGTTGTCAAAACATGGGCGAAACAAAATGGGCAGAACCAAATTTTGAATCATACAAAATATAGCAACCCAGATAAAAGACTAAAGTGCAACGATTATGGCTGCATATACAATAAAGGAAATAATAAATCAGTGCTACTTGCTTACAAGGAAGAAGATATCCTGAGAAACTGTAATAGTGTTGATCTGATAATTCAATTAAGTGAATTCGATTATTCAGCTTGCAACACTAAAATTATTAAACATGCTGATCTAGAAACGTATGGCACACATTCAATTTGGTTAACAAATCGTTACGTAAAGATTAACAAAGTGCGCTCCAATAGACCTTGGCATAAGTTAAAAAGCTTGATTTAACAGTATTGTTAACGTATAATTAATTAAATTTAAATGTAAGGAAATTTATGTATTCAGGTACTCAAGAAGGAAATTCTTTAAACCTCAACCTAACTCACGATCACAATGTAGCCAAAATAAATGATGCTATTGGTTTTCTCCCTAAAGCATGGTGTGCAACAAAGAAATATTCTGTAAATAATACCTTACCTATAGCAGCCGTGAATGCTTGGTTTCAATTTTCTTTAGCCTACGTAGCTGCAATGATAATAACCCATAACGATTTAAGCTTTATTACTACTTTTAACTCAACATTAATGCCAACTTACTTTCTGGTTTCTGCTATTCTTGGAGCAGTTATTGTAGCCTCTCTTATTATAAAACACATGAATAAACAAGAAATAAAAGATGGTGATAGCCCAATAGATGAAAAGATTAGAGGTGGGAAAAGTGATGAAATAATGAAATAAATGAGATTGCCCAAAATGCATTAACAATAGAAATTGTTCCTGATTTGGTCAATAAAAAGCAAGATTTTTCAATAGTTTTACCAATCTCTGAAAAACAGGGAGAAATATTGGAAAATAAAAGACAAGAGAATAGAAATAAAGTTATTTTGCTTACTGTGCCATATGTGCTGAGCGGTCTAATTGTAGCTGGTGCATTGATACAAAATAAATTTAGTTTTGCCAATGTTCAGGGTTGGGGAGAATGGGGTTTCATTGCATTCGTGAGTGCCGTCTTCATTGCTGGAATATGTATAGCATTGGGTAAATTAAAAAGTAATGAAGTAAATAACACATACAATGTTGTTAAAAAATTCAATAACTTAGATATTCTACTTCCATGTAGAAAAGGTAGTGTTGTATCGGTAATGGAGAATAAATTTAAGAGCGAAGAGGAGAATGATCCCATATCTCGATTGGAAAGATTATTTGATAAACACCTAACTGACCTTATCAATAAAATTTGCTATTTATTTAAGAACGATCTTTTAGGGCTTGCAAATGCCAACATCGAAAAAACACTTGATGGTATGAAAAAGGACGTTGCAACTTTATTGAATAAATTAGAGGAGATCATAAAACAAAATTTAGATGGAGTAGAAGCAACTGCGAATGAAGCAATAACTCAATGTTTGGTCAATATTGATAAAAGTGTTGATGAGTTATGCAAGGGAGTTGGCAAGGATGTACAAAATAAACTTGGTGAGGCAAATATAAAAGATTTAGCAAATAATATAAGTAGACTGGCAGAGACTTTCGAAGATAGAATGTCTAGACTTAACCCTGGAGACCGTATGGGGTTAGCTGGAGCTAATTTTGCAGATACAAGATTACCTAATGCACCTAGAGAAAGCAGAGGTGACCAATCACCTCAAGGCGAACGGGCAAGTAGTAATGAAGAACATGATGAAGAACATGCACAACGAGTCGATTGGAAAGAAGGAGTAAAAGAGATAGGGCAGCTAAAAAAGCAAATAGAAGCATTGAAGAGGGCATTAGAAGAAAAGGAAAATAATAGTGGTACCAGTCCTCAAACTAGCAGCACCAGTTCTAATGGCCCACAACGAGATGAAGAAGAAATATTGGATGAAGAATTAGCACGACTAGGAAAAGAAGAAAGGATAGAAGAGAAGCGAGAAAAAATAAAAAACCTTAAGGAAGCACGCCCTAAACAAAAAGAAATAAAGGAGTGGAAAGAAAAAATCAATGGCAACCCAAGTGAATTTTTACATTACATACTAGAATCTATTAAGCTGGAAGAAAAAGATAACAAAGAAGAAAAAGCTGAGGCAACACTACGGGATTTTGATAACAAGATAATAATTTACTGGAAAGATGGCTCTCAAACAACTTGCCATATTAAAAAACAAGGTGATCTCCAAATTGAGTCTAGTGCAACAATGTTTACAGACCCAAATGTTCAAGCAGCATGGGAAATGGCGCGGGGTAAATCACTATAGATCACTCAGTAATAACCTTAAGTGTTAATAATGATAAAGAGAAATTAAGGCTAGATATCTACGTAGCTGAAAAGTGCAACATATCACGCAGTAAAGCTCAAAGATTGATACAAAATGAGCAGGTGAAATTACTTGGCACACCGATAATTAATAATGACTACATAGTAAAACCAGATGAAGAGTATGTGGTGCATCTCGTTCAACCTGACATATCCACATCAATTGAGCCTAATTATGACATAAAACTTGATATCGTCTATGAAGATGAGGACATTATAGTTCTGAATAAACAAAGTGGGTTAACAGTGCATCCCGGTGCTGGAACAAATAATGATACTCTCTTGAACGCAGCTATCGCTTACCTTGATGTAAAACCAAGAATCGTTCACAGGCTTGATAAAGACACTAGTGGACTCATGGTAGTTGCGAAAAATGAAGAAGCTCATAGTTTTTTATCCGAATTATTGTCAAATCGTAAAATAAAGCGAGAATATTTAGCAGTAGTTTGGGGAGCATTATCTTCCCAGCAGGAAACTATAAAAACTAACATTGCTCCCAAACGCGGTAATAAAGAAATAATGTGTGTTACAAAAACAACCGGAAAATTAGCAATCACTCATTACTCAGTAGAGAAAGTTATAGGACAAGCAAGCTTGGTTAAATGCACTTTAGAGACAGGCAGAACACACCAAATTCGAGTCCACATGAGCCACATAGGGCATTCCATAGTTGGTGACCAAGTTTATGGAAAAAATAGTAGTAAAAGTGCAAAATATGCTAAAAACTCTAGTTTTATTCGTAATTTCAATAGACAAGCACTACATGCTTATACACTGGGCTTATATCACCCAAAAAGTAAGGAATACATGGAATTTGTCTCTGATTTACCGCAAGATATAAAAACTTTAATTGGTGAGTTTGACAACATATCTTAATAACATTCGTATTAACCTGTCAATATTATCATCCATGTTATCAGGAAGTTAATTAATGAAAGAAAAACTGCTGCACTGCCTAGATCTTTCACCTTTTTTGAAAGTATGTGTTGTTCACTGGAAATACGCTCAATTGTCGTTTCAAAAGCAGTGTTAACAATTTCCACAATTAACACCAGGAATAGACTGCTTATCATTACTGCACGTTCTAGATTACTTACATCCAAAACAAACAAAATTGAGACACATACTATAAAAAGCAGTAACTCCTGTCTGAACGCAATTTCTGATATAAAAGCTGATTTTATTCCTTCACAAGAGTATTGAATTGCTTTTATTAGACGAATAATGCCCTTCTTCATTATTATTCACAAAACCCTTTAATCAAAATTTTAACTCATTTGGATTTGCTACACCCTATAGCATTTTTATCATTTGTTCACCCTATTGGTTTTGAAATTAAGATTTACCGCAACTACAATAAGTACTCTTATCATCACATTTTGGTGTTAAGTCAGGATAGAACGTGAGTATAGCATCATTCTTTCTTACAAACACTGATTGATAATCGTCATCTTCCATTTCATATAGACACATTCCATCTTTTCCTAATTCCTTAAACGCCTTAGTTGCAGAAATTATCGGCATGAAGGTTATATGCGTATCCATTTGGGCATTTAACTTTCACTTCCCCATCCTTACCTAAATATTTCATTCCAAATGTATAAACTGGCGGCTTAATATCTGATTTATTGCATAGGGACTTATCATTCCAAATTGCACCTGCCCATTTATCTTCTTGAGCTTCAACATATCTACCTACAAAATGCATACCACCTAGTTTATCGTTTGGCTCACCACAAAAAATATGTCCAAACCCTATAGTTTCTTTTTCACTTTCACTATTTGTAAACCAAATGTTAGCCAGTTCATCTTTAAGTAACTCCAAATCCGCATCTGGCGTAATCACTTATATATTCCTTTCACTACTTCTTGATGCTGCGGACAACTAAGTAAAATTTTGAAATCTTCTTTATCTGGATGTGCTCCCCAATCTCCACAAACTTTCAACACTCCTCTATCGAAGTCAGTTAATTCTGAAACGGTGGCTGGTTGTGAACTGAAAAATGGTTCAAAATTGACTTCAACATTTTCTTCTACATAGCCGGTGTGAAAATAATGATCCTTAATATAAAAAATAAATCCTATTATTGGTATTATTAAACACAAAATTAGTTTAACTGTCTTCGACATAATCACGTTCACAAAAAAGCTAGCCTATAAGAAATAATTTAAAAAAGTTTTAATCTAATCGTTTTTGCAGAGCAGCAACTCCCGGCATTTCATCGCCACTTAACCAATCTAAAAATGCTCCTCCACCAGTGGAAACATATGTAAAATCCTTATCGGTAAGGCCTGCAGCGCTTATTGCAGATAGACTATCGCCTCCCCCTATTATGCTGGTTAACTTTCCTTTGTGCGTTAAGTCACTTACGATTTTCATTACCCCTATTGTACCACTTGCAAAAGCTGAATGTTCAAAAACACCAATAGGTCCATTCCACAGCAGAGTCTTACTGCTTGCTATTATACTGCTTATTGTACTCAAAGTTTGTGGTCCGATATCCAAAATTATATCACCGTCCAAAATGGACTCAGTTCTTCTTGAAATACTAGTGCTGTAATCAGAGTTTACTGCAACCAGAACGTCTTCTGGCACAACTATTTTGCAATTGTTTTTATTTGCTGTTTCAACAATATTATGTAGAAGGTCGTTAACACCATTTTGAAAGAAAGATTTTCCTATATTTACTTTGCTAAATAACAAAAAATTATTAGCAATTGCACCTCCGAGAACTAGGTAATCAACCTTTTCTGTTAGCTTTATAAGCATTTTTATCTTAGTTGACATTTTGGCTCCCCCAACTATCGCAGTAATAGGTTTAGCTTTAAACGATACAGCTTTTTCAAGATACTTTAGCTCATCTTGCAGGCAAAATCCTGCATAGGAAGGTAAAAACTCTGTAATGCGTGAAATAGAAGCGTGAGCTCTGTGAGAGCAAGAAAATGCATCATTTACATATATATCCGCTAGAGATGCTAGTTGTTTGGCAAAATTTGAGTCACTTTGCTCTTCTTCTTTATAAAATCTTAGATTCTCTAGTAATATTATATCTCCTGCATCCATAGCACTCACTGCTTTTTGCACTTTTTCACCAACGCAATCATCAATGAATTTCACTTTTTTATTTAGTAACTGCGATAAAGTGTCAATTACATTTTTTAGCGACAGATTATTGTCTCTGGCCTTTGGGCGTCCGAAATGCGATATAATAATAATCTTTGCACTTGCATTCACTAAATACTGAGTAGTAGGCAATGCTCTCAAAATACGAGTGACGTCACGAATTTCTCCATCTTTTATAGGAACATTGAAGTCAACTCTGAGTAAGACGGTTTTATTGTGAAGATCACAATTTTCTATACTAGGTATATTCATTGTAAAACTAAAGCTATAAAGCCACTATACAGCAGTTTGACCCAAAGTAAAGTTTTAAGTTTACGAACGTTTAAGGAAATTTGCATCCAGGTGGTGTCACCTGCAAATTGCAATGTTCGTACAGTACGCTACTTGGATGACACCGTTGAAAGAAATGAACCGCCTTTTCAAAATTGTTTTGAATAGAGGAATAACATTCACAAGTAAAATTTCATATTACCATTTTTTAATTTATGTATTATAATAAGCTTAATCTATAAGAAAACAAAGTTGGAAAAGTTGGAAGAACTAAGCAAAAACTGGGTGATAAGAACGGGAAGATTTTTATCTTCATTGTTTTTTTTACTGTTGATTGCGCTATCAATACGTAGTTTTTTATTCGAGCCATTTCATATACCTTCTGGTTCAATGAAAAGCACTCTGCTTGAAGGAGATTATATTTTTACCAGTAAATATTCATATGGTTACAGTAAGCACTCCTTTCCATTTTCCCCTAATATTTTCAGCGGCAGGATTTTTTATACCCCTCCAAAGCGTGGCGACATAGTAGTTTTCAAACCCACAAGAAATGACAGCATCAGGTTTGTTAAGCGAGTAATAGGAACACCAGGTGACAAAGTGCAAATGATAGAGGGAGAATTATACCTAAATGATCAGAAAGTAGAGCGAAGGCAAATTGAAAGTTTTTTTGATTATGAGTCAAATCGTAACATACCAAGATATATAGAAACGCTTTTAAGTGGCAAGGAACATGAGATTTTGGTAGATGACATTTCTAATAAGCTATCATATAACACTCCGGTTTATTATGTACCTAACGATCAATTTTTTGTTATGGGAGACAATAGAAATAATTCTTTAGATAGTAGGTTTCCTGAAGTTGGTTTTGTACCAATGGAAAATATCATTGGGCGTGTAAGCATAGTTGGTTTATCATTTAAATTAGGAAAGGTCGATTGGTTACCATTTAATTTCAGGTTACCTGTTGCTTTGAGATTAAATAGGGTATTGCACAAGGTTGTGTAAGCTTTTTCTACCTATTTGTTAATTCACACAACTCTAAAGAAGAATTTTCTAACTCGGCGATAGTGTTGTTAATTTCATTCAAGTCATTGCCTTGTAAAGCGTTTTTTGCATTTTGTAATAGGTTTTTCAACTTTTGATCAGTGAAAAGGTTATTATTGTTTTCAACCAAGTGTATGAGTTTATTTCCATTAATTTTAGCGCCTGCAAGGGAACGAGCCTTCATATCCTCGTCAAAGCTGTTTATTGACTGGTTAACCATATTTTGAACATCAGCTTCACTCAAGCCAAAATTTGAATTTACTTCAACTGTCTGCTCAATTCCAGTAGCTTTTTCTCTTGCAGTAACAGTCAAGATTCCGTCAACATTAACTGTAAATTCTATTTCAATTCTTGCAGAACCTGCAGGCAGTGGCGGTATACCTTTTAGTTCAAACTGCGCTAGAGATTTGTTATCCTCTATCATTTCACGTTCTCCCTGACAAACGTGAATTTTCATTGCTGGTTGCCCATCAACATAAGTTGTAAACTCTTTTATCTCTGAAACTGGTAGTGGTGTATTTCTTGGTATGATTTTTTCAACTATGCCTCCCATAGTTTCTATGCCAAGCGATAAGGGTAAAACATCCAGGAGAATATTCCTATCTTTTGAGCTCGAAGTTAAATCATGAGCCTGCAGAGCTGCCCCAATGGCAACTGCTTTATCCGGATCCACGTCATTTAGTACTTTATTTCCAAAGAGTTTAACTAGTGAATTTTGAACCAATGGTGTTCTAGTTGCACCACCAACTAAAATTACTCCTTTTATATCATCAATTTTAAGATCTATGTCGCTTATAGTACGAGTGACTATATTGATAGTCTTATTAACTAAAGGACTTATTGCCTGTTCGAGCTTCTCTCTAGTTATTTCACATTCAAATGGCTTGCCGTTAATGTTAAAGCCAAAAGTGCCTGATGCATTTTCACTTAAGTATTCCTTCGCGGTACGGATATTGCAGGTTCCAGCGTTATGTGTAGGAATGACATTAAGGTGTGTTGTCGACTCCTTGTTTAAACCTACTTTTTCTCTATACTTATCAAGTACAATTGAACTTAGTAGGTGATCAAAATCATCACCGCCGAGTTTGGTATCACCACCAACCGCAAGGACTTGAAACACTCCTTGATGTAATTTCAACATTGAAATATCAAATGTTCCTCCACCAAGGTCATAAACTGCATATATTCCACTGTTATTGTTCTTTTCAATGGAATAAGAAAGCGCTGCAGCGGTTGGCTCGTTAACGAGGCGAAGAACTTCTATGCCAGCTAATTTTGCTGCATATTTAGTTGCGTTACGTGCTGAATCGTCAAAGTAAGCTGGCACAGTAATTACTGCTTTTTTCACTTTTATCCCTGTGGATTTTTTTACCCTCTCGCATAAAGCTTTTAATATCTCAGCAGAAATCTCAACAGGAGTAAGATACTTCTCCTCTGAGCATTTTACTCTAATAACTTTTTCACTTTCGTTATCTATTTCAAAATTGAAGCCTTCTTTATTTAATTCTTCAACACTTTCACCCATTAAACGCTTTATTGAGTAGATTGCATTTTGACCGACGTCACAGCCAGTTTTCAATGTATTATTTTCATACGAAATAACAGAAGGCAGTAGCTCTCTTCCCTGCTCATCTTTAAATATCTCCACGTTGCCAGCTTTATTTACCATAGCAATTAAAGAGTTAGTAGTGCCAAGATCTATACCAAAAACTACTTCACTTGAATTTGGTTCAGAAATTTGAATTGGTTGCATTCTTTTTCACCTCCTCAAATGACTTATATAAATATTTCAATCTTAAGACTTGTGTAGCAGCTCCATCAAAATTCTTTACAGCAAAAGTGTTAATTAGGTTTTTAACGCAATCTTTTATTTTTTCATCAACCATCCTACTTGCAAATTGTAGATCATCGCAGTCCAGCAAATATTCTCTTATTTCCATTGATTCATTTAATATCTCAGAATTTAGATGATCTTTTTGGCTTTTTACCCTAAAAAGATCCAGCAAATACTCGGCACGTTTTAGTGGTGACTTTAGCACCTGATAAGCTTTGTTAATATTAATTATATTTTTAGATTGTCCTTCGTTTATCTCAGTCCTGCTTAGCTCAATATATTTTTTCTCTAACTCATCAAAGCTGATATTGAAAGTTGGTTCAATTTCAAACAATGTAAAATAGCTGCTAGACATGAAAACTCTCTCCACAACCACATTTTCCTTTTTCATTAGGATTTTTGAAAACAAAACCCGATGAAAATTTTTCTTCTACATAATCCATTTTAGAGCCAAGAATAAACATGACAGATTTTGGATCGATCAACACCTTGACTTTTTGACCATCACTGCAACTTTCTTCAATTATCGACTCTAAAGGACGAATATCATATGCATATTCAATATCATATTTTAAACCGGAACATCCCTTTTGTTTAATTAGCACTCTTATTCCTATTGCTTCTTCTGATTTCTCAAGGTTAGCATGCTTTTTTTGATCCAATAAATACCTTATCCTTTCTACTGCTTCCGCAGTTATAGTGATAAGTTTTTTATTCTTTTTTACAGTTTCACCTCCGCCTACTTCTTGATATTCACCCATGTTCGTAGCTTCTTAATTCTTTTGTTTACTTTGATAGTCATGAATAGCAGCCTTTATAGCATCTTCAGCAAGTACCGAACAGTGTATCTTCACTGGAGGTAAAGACAACTCTTCCACTATTTGAGTATTCTTTATCTGTGTAACGTCACTGATGGTTCTTCCCTTTATCATCTCTGTTAACAAGGAACTTGAAGCAATGGCAGAACCACAACCAAAAGTTTTAAATTTTGCATCTTCAATAACACCTTTGTCATTGACCTTTATCTGCAATTTCATTACATCACCGCACGATGGTGCACCAACTAAACCAGTACCAACATTTGGATCATTTTTATCCAGAGAGCCAACATTCCTTGGATTTTCGTAATGATCTAATATTTTCTCATTATAACTCATAAAACTACCTGTGAACCGCTATTCTACATTATAACATATTTAGGTTAAAAACTAAAGTAAAATACACTAGTATCACGGGAATTTTACTTTCAAAATTCCCGTAAAACGACTATTTAACTTTACAAATACACATAATACGTGTATTTCTTTACAACCAGCGTCTCTATGTTGTCATTAAGTTTATAATTTAAAAAGGAGTATTCCCTTGAGTTTATTTGGTAACCTTTATAAAGGCCTGTTAAAAACTTCTTCTCGCTTTAGCAATGGGGTGAAAAGTATTTTTTCTGGCAAAAAAAAATTAGATCAGTCGCTTTTAGATGAGCTAGAAGAATTGCTAATTAGCATGGATATTGGTCATAAGACTTCTAAGTTGATTATCGATAGGCTCGCAAGCATCAAATTTGATAAGGAAGTTGAGCATAATACCATCACACAGCAGCTAATGAATGAAATAGAAGCTATATTAAACCCTGTCGTGCAACCGTTAATTTTAAATAAAAACCCACATATAATAATGGTATGCGGAGTAAACGGTAACGGTAAAACCACAACTATAGGTAAGCTCGCATATAAATATAAGGAAATGGGAAAATCCGTTATGCTTGTTGCGTGTGACACATTTAGAGCTGCTGCTAGTGAGCAGTTAAATATTTGGGCAGAACGCTCTGGTTGTTCTATTGTTACTGGAGAGTACGGTAGCGACTCTGCAAGTGTGGCATATAGAGCTGTAAGTCAAGCTATAAAAGATAACGTTGATGTTGTTCTAATTGACACAGCAGGAAGGCTACAAAACAACGTGAACCTTATGGAGGAGTTATCAAAAATATATAGAACGATAAAGAAATTGGATGATACTGCTCCTCATGATGTTATTTTAGTTCTTGACGCAACTACCGGCCAAAATGCTTATAGTCAACTAGAGGCATTTAGCAAGAGGGTGAGTGTTACTGGGCTAATCGTAACCAAATTAGATGGCACTGCTAAGGGCGGAGTAGTAATTGGACTTGCAGAAGCTTATAAGGTAAAGTTACATGCTATAGGAATTGGCGAAAGTATAGAGGACTTAAAGGAGTTTACTAGTAAAGAGTTTGCTGAAGCATTATTTAATTGTAATTAAAAATTTCTCTTAATTCCCTTACGTGACCAAGCTTGATTATCTCAATATCATGAGAAGAGTAATTACCATTTTTAGGCATAATTGCTTTTTTGAATCCTAACTTTTGTGCTTCTTTTAGTCTGAGATCAGCATGCGAGACATTCCTAATTTCTCCTGAAAGTGCAACTTCACCGCAGATTATTGAAGAAGTTGGCAGCGGTAAATTTATTACACTTGAAATAAGGGAAGCAGCAACAGCAAGATCAGCCGATGGTTCCTGTATTTTGAGTCCCCCTGCAATGTTTAGGTATACCTCTTTATCATGCAAAAACATTTTACAACGAGCGTTTAGCACCGCAATGATCATAGCCAATCGATTAATATCCCACCCAACTACTGCCCTTCTTGGGGTTGCCATATTAGTCCCTGCTATTAATGCTTGCACTTCCATTAAAATTGGTCTTGAACCTTCAATTCCTGCAAATACGGCGCTGCCAACTACTTCTCTGTCATGGGCCATCAGAAACAATGATGATGGATTATCAACAGGCACAAGTCCTGCTTCAGACATCTCAAAAACACCAATTTCATTTGCAGGGCCAAATCTATTTTTAATAGTACGCAAAATGCGATATTGATTGCTATTTTCACCTTCAAAATATAATACCGTATCCACCATATGCTCCAAAGTTTTAGGTCCAGCTATTTGTCCATCCTTAGTTATATGACCAACTATTAAGAGAGAAATACCATATTGTTTCGCAAGAATGGTTAATTCATGTGCGCAAGTGCGGACCTGAGTTACAGTTCCTGGTGCTGATGTAATTCTGCTATCATACATTGTTTGTATAGAGTCAATTACTAAGAATTTAATACTTTTGTTTTCCTTTATTGTTGCTACTACATCAGTTAAAGACACTGTAGATAAAAGCTTAATTTTAGGTTCATTTATCTTAAGACGCTTTGCTCTGAGACTCACTTGCTCTAAAGATTCCTCGCCGGATACATAAAGACATTCAAAAGAGGAAAGTTGCACAACATTAGCTGCAATTCTAAGCAAAAGGGTGGATTTCCCAATTCCAGGTTCGCCTCCAATTAAAATGCTAGCACCTTGAACGATACCCCCACCAAAAACTCTATCTAATTCTTCTATTCCTGTTAGAAAACGACTTGGAGTGATAATTTCGCTACCCGATAACGTCTTTATTAAAATTGGTGCAGATATACTTCTTTTGCCCGTTTTTACTGCTATTTCTTCAACAACTGTATCCCAATTGTCACACGCAATACACTTCCCTACCCACCTACCAGTGCTATGACCACAGGATTGACATACAGTTTTCATCAGAGCCAAAATTATTTTGTTATAATTGTAATAAAAATTAGCTGAATAGGCGAAGTAAATCTAAACACTGAGTCTCACAAACGTTTTGGTGCGAAGATAATTGTCATAAGTTGTGCCATTTAAATTCATGCACAATGATTGCACGAACGCTTCCCTCCAGGATCCAAGTAGCTCCTTCTCCCGTCATTCCAGTAGCATCCTTTTTTTGTCATCCCAGTGCCCAGACACTGGTTCACTCTATAATAGCAGTGCTCTTTTTTTTGTCATCCGAGTAGCCCCTTTCTTGTCATCCGAGTAGCCCCTTTTTTGTCATCCCAGTGCCCAGACACTGGGATCCAGCTTCTTTTTTTCTAGATTCCAGACTGGAATGACACCTCTCTTGGGCTCTTTTAGCCATGTCATCCCAGTGCGTGACACTGGGATCTAGTCTTTATTATGCAGCCACTTATTTAAAGTGAAGTTTTCTGGATCCCAGTGTCAAGCACTGGAATGACAAGAAGAGGGTACTTGGATAAGAGGCATTGCCCTTCTGGTAGGCCCAAATCACAATGTTCGTACAGTTATGCGCGGTATCTTAGCATAGATCCCGCTAACACGTAGCGGGATGACGAATTGCTTAACCGTCATTCCGCCGCAGACCGTCATACCGCGATTCATTCGCGGTATCTCATCCGCTAACACGCAGCGGGATACTTGACCTTTACAGGGATGACGGTTGTCGTTTAGTTACAAACATTAAGAAATTTACCAAACGAAAAAAAGGCAAAAGAAGCCCCGTGGTGCGAGTTTTGACTCTATATTACTGTAAGTGGCGCTGTAATAATGTGCTGACGCTTAGTTTAAGCGCGATTGGGCTGAATGTAGAAAAAATAAAAAAGACATGCAGCCGCTATAATTTTATGTAATCCGCCAATAAATACTCTGAGTTTTTTACTGAATTTTGTCATTGAGCCTGCAGGTCAAAAACAAGTTTTGAGTCATAAATACCCTTGCTATCATAATAAAGGGGCTGGCGAAGCTTGTCAAGGAAGTTTTTGTTTCTAACGGTTGTTGCCAAAAACTATACAAAAAGTCTAATGAGTTAACTTCCATATATCCTAAGTAGTTCTTGTGCATTAGCTTTGATTAGGATAGGGCATTTTCTGTCATTTAATAGGGAACGCAATATTTCAGTTGCACCCTTAACGTCGTTATTGTGTATCTTTACTATAGCGATGGCTTCTTGGCTTGAATAAGGGTATACTGTGCTTGATTCTAAATTATCAATTTTGTCTTTATTTATTTTTTCACCGTTGGAGTGAAGTAAGCTCATTACTTCTAAATATTGTGCTAACTCACGAAAAACATCAGGAGCATCTTTATCATCTGCCAAATCATTATAAATAGATGCTGTGTCTGTTGGCATTGAATCTGAGATATGATTGAATGCGCGTTCAAAATTTGTTAAATACTCCCAATTTGAATCTATTTCTTCTAGCAGCGGCTTATTATCTTTTTTTAAGAATAATACTTCGTAAAACTTGTCACCTGCAGTTATAGATTGTTTTGTGTTATCAATGTTGCGCAATAAGTATAGTGTAATGCCAACTAACATTGGCGCGAGTGCAAGCAGAAAGATGTATTTTTTCATGGTAATATTCCAAATAGTTATATATTTATACATTAATGCTTTTGATTTGCAAAAACATATTGACATAGTGATTATATCACATAATAATATTCTTAAAGTTGTTTGAATAGTTGGAGATTAAAATATTTCTAAAGTAGAAATAAAGACAGCAGTATTAAGCTAAATTATTTTTTGTCGGATTTATCCGATGTACCCTCAACCTTTTATAGGTTGAAGTCTAAATTTGAGAGTTTGATCCTGGCTCAGAATGAACGCTGGCGGCAGGCCTAACACATGCAAGTCGAACGGAGTTATATTGTAGCTTGCTATGGTATAACTTAGTGGCAGACGGGTGAGTAATGTATAGGAATCTACCTAGTAGTACGGAATAATTGTTGGAAACGGCAACTAATACCGTATACGCCCTACGGGGGAAAAATTTATTGCTATTAGATGAGCCTATATTAGATTAGCTAGTTGGTGGAGTAATAGCCTACCAAGGCAATGATCTATAGCTGATCTGAGAGGATGATCAGCCACACTGGAACTGAGATACGGTCCAGACTCCTACGGGAGGCAGCAGTGGGGAATATTGGACAATGGGCGAAAGCCTGATCCAGCCATGCCGCATGAGTGAAGAAGGCCTTTGGGTTG
This sequence comes from Nephila pilipes, assembly GCA_019974015.1. Classification (NCBI taxonomy): domain Eukaryota; kingdom Metazoa; phylum Arthropoda; class Arachnida; order Araneae; family Nephilidae; genus Nephila; species Nephila pilipes. Next base: position 32,506 of record BMAW01120318.1, read on the forward strand.
TAAAGCTCTTTTAGTGAGGAAGATAATGACGGTACTCACAGAAGAAGTCCTGGCTAACTCCGTGCCAGCAGCCGCGGTAATACGGAGAGGGCTAGCGTTATTCGGAATTATTGGGCGTAAAGGGCGCGTAGGCGGATTAGTAAGTTAAAAGTGAAATCCCAAGGCTCAACCTTGGAATTGCTTTTAAAACTGCTAATCTAGAGATTGAAAGAGGATAGAGGAATTCCTAGTGTAGAGGTGAAATTCGTAAATATTAGGAGGAACACCAGTGGCGAAGGCGTCTATCTGGTTCAAATCTGACGCTGAGGCGCGAAGGCGTGGGGAGCAAACAGGATTAGATACCCTGGTAGTCCACGCTGTAAACGATGAATGTTAAATATGGGAAGTTTTACTTTCTGTATTACAGCTAACGCGTTAAACATTCCGCCTGGGGACTACGGTCGCAAGATTAAAACTCAAAGGAATTGACGGGGACCCGCACAAGCGGTGGAGCATGTGGTTTAATTCGATGCAACGCGAAAAACCTTACCACTCCTTGACATGGAAATTATACCTATTCGAAGGGATAGGGTCGGTTCGGCCGGATTTCACACAGGTGTTGCATGGCTGTCGTCAGCTCGTGTCGTGAGATGTTGGGTTAAGTCCCGCAACGAGCGCAACCCTCATCCTTAGTTACCATCAGGTAATGCTGGGGACTTTAAGGAAACTGCCAGTGATAAACTGGAGGAAGGTGGGGATGATGTCAAGTCATCATGGCCCTTATGGAGTGGGCTACACACGTGCTACAATGGTGGCTACAATGGGCTGCAAAGTCGCGAGGCTAAGCTAATCCCTTAAAAGCCATCTCAGTTCGGATTGTACTCTGCAACTCGAGTGCATGAAGTTGGAATCGCTAGTAATCGTGGATCAGCACGCCACGGTGAATACGTTCTCGGGTCTTGTACACACTGCCCGTCACGCCATGGGAATTGGTTTCACTCGAAGCTAACGACCTAACCGCAAGGAGGGAGTTATTTAAAGTGGGATCGGTGACTGGGGTGAAGTCGTAACAAGGTAGCAGTAGGGGAATCTGCAGCTGGATTACCTCCTTGGGCTTTGTGCATAACTTACCATTTTTAATGATGGTGTTGTTATGTGCTATACTGCTGTCTTTACTTCTACTTTATTTTAATTTCCCGATAATGGAATTTTATGAGTGATAGGCCTCTTTCTCCACATTTACAAATATATAAAGTACAAGTTGCTAGTTTCTCTATTATGCACAGATTGACTGGTATCTTGCTATTCCTTTTATTAATGATACTTTCTTGGTATTTCATATTACATGTTTACTTTCCTGAGTTATTTATAGTAAAGTACTTAAATGCATTATTATTCACTCCTGTTGCTAAATTAGCTTATGTCTTATGTTTTATAAGTTTTGTATATCATTTTCTTAATGGTATTCGTCATTTATTGTGGGATGTTGGGCTTAATTTAGAAATTACTGGCGTTTCAAGGAGTGCTATACTGCTGACAGTAACGCTACTTCTTTCTACTATTGCTTTTTTATTTATGTTTATATGAGTCAACCTGGAAATTCAGTACATCATTGGTGGGTCCAGCGTGTTTCTGCGGTAATTTTACTGCTCCTGTTTCCTTGGTTTATCTATTCATTTTCTTGCGCATTTTATACTGATAGCTCTTTGTCTTTTAGTGAAAAATTTATTAATCACCCTCTAGAGCTTTTATTTTTTGTTGTATTGTTGTTTTGCATTTTTTGGCACGCAGTTCTTGGAATGCAGGTAGTGTGTGAAGATTATATACACAGCGTATCTCTAAGGATTTTCACAATTACATGCATAAAGTACTTATCAAGCATTACTTATATAACCCTCGCTTTTACAATCTTTGTCTTCTACAGGCATATTTTCTTGTAAAATTGCCAATTCTGTGTTAATATATTATTAGTGTACTAGTTTTATCATTGAACTATAGCGATTTTGGTTTAGCAATATGTTAGAGACATTGAAAAAGTGGGGAATAGACCTTACGTTAAAGGTGAAGGATCTATTTAGTTCATCTGAGTCTCAAGTTTATGTCAAAAACCTCAGAAAGGTAATGATATATGAGGATGGACGAAAGTGTCAATATCTAAAAAATTATGATCAGATTGTAGATTCTGGGAGAGTTATAAAAAAAAATGACAAGCTTGTAAAAGATAAAGACGGAAATCCAGAGTACCAGCTTATATATAATGAATACAAATTTGATCTAGCCTTGGTTAAGGAAATTGATAAAAAATCTTACTTTACTATTGACTTTTTAGTTAGTAAAGGTAGGCGTGAGGTTAATGATTATAGTAAATTTTATAAGCCATTTAAGTTTTCAAAAATAGATCTTGAAAAACACTTGCCGGTCTTTGAGGTTGATACTAAGTTACTTAGATTAACTAATTCTTCTTTTCTTGCTAAAAAAGGTTGCTTCATCAATGATGACACGGGAGAAGTTGATGAGAAAGATAGAGATGAAAAAGGAAGAAATGGAGAATTATTATACACTAGTAATTACAAGAAGCTAAGCACCCATTTTTCAGAAATTAGAGATCAGAATGGTAATCTAGAGCTAGATAAAAGTCTTATATCTGTTCCTATCGTTTTTGCTACAAGCTTGGCTAAAGTTTGTACTAAATTGTTGACCTCTCTTCCTATAAAGTTAGGGGAGTATTTAATAAGCGAACAAAACCCAATTGCAAAGTCTTTTGGCTATCTTTTGTTCACCCCTGCAATGGCAGTAAAAAATTTAGTGAATATGGGAGCTACCATGCTTAAGGCTCCAATTTTATTATTTGTAGCAGATAAGAAGAAGTATGGTGATGATTACTTCACTATGTGGAAACACCAATTGAAAGGATGTTGGGAAGAAGCAAAAAGTGACTTTAATGTTATTAAAGGTGGAGAAAGGCTAAAGCCAGGGCAGAAGGATCATAAGCCACTTAGCATAGTGGGCACATGGAAAGAGCTTGACGCTAGAAAGCCTTTTATTGAACAAGAGTTGGAAGAGAAGTTAAACAAAAGTAGTGAAAGTATAGATAAATCTAGAGAACCAGATATTGGAAAAAGCTTAAAAAAGGAGATGTTGCAAAACAAAGGTAATGAGAAAATAGCTGAGTCTAAAAAAGCAGATGTTGAAAAAGTGAGTAATACTCCTCATGTTAATGAAGTACTAAGCAGACGGAATTCATTGCAAGACGAAAAAATTCAATTACCTCCTCGCTAACCGGCCACTACTTTAAATTAACATTTACTTTCTTTATTAACTATTCCACAACAAAAACTTGCATGCATTTTACTCTTAGTATAAGATGTTAATTATTTAATTAAATTTCTTAACTAAATGCGCCCTGTAATACTATGTGGTGGTAGTGGTAGCAGACTTTGGCCTTTATTCAAGCCAAAGCAATTTCAAAAAATATTTAGCCATAACACTATGTTTCAGAACACTTTATTGAGGCTAAAAAGTGGTTATATGCCACCCATAATTGTCACAAATATACAGTACGAGTCGTTAGTGAAGAAGGAGTTGCATGCGCTGCGAGAATATAAAGTGATTTTTGAACCAGTGAAAATTGGAACAGCAGCAGCGATATTAATTGCTGCGCTTCTCTGCAATGAAAACGAGACAATGTTAATTCTGCCTTCAGATCATTTTATAGGTGATTTGAATGATTTTTATGCTTCTGCTCACAAAGCATCTCAAATAGCCTCTAAAACTAACTCTATAGTCACTTTTGGGGTTAAGCCTCATGAATTCAATTCTGAATACGGTTATATAAATGCAGTATATGATCAGAAAGAAAAATGTCATATAGTGAAAGATTTTACAGAAAAACCCGAGCGTAAGTTAAGTAACGATTATTATTGGAATTCTGGAATATTTGTGTTCAAAGCAAAACGCTATATAGATGAGATCAAAAAATCTGCCCCAAGTCTTTATAATTTATGTTTTGCAAGTGTGAAACATTTCATACCGCAAGAGAGATTTCTGTATTTAAAACAACGAGATTTTGCAGGAATTGAAGGCATATCCATTGATTACTTGGTAATGGAAAAAGCAAAGAACATTACAATGGTAGAGGCTAACTTCGATTGGTTGGATGTTGGAACTTGGAATTCAGTTTTAGAATTGAGTGAGAAGTTTAGCAAAGAACCGGTGTCATTTCAGCATGTAATTAGAGAAAAAGAACCAGTTTCAACGACAGAAAGTAATAAAAATTTATTGGGTGGAGCTTATAAGCAACCAAACAAAAGCCTAATATCGTTTATTAATAAGGTTAAGAAAGCAAAAGCGATAAGAAGAGAAATCAAGCCATGGGGATTTTATAGTATAATTTTAATGAGCGAAAATTTTCTTATAAAATATCTTTTTATAAATCCATTAAGCTGCACTTCTAAGCAATTCCATCACTATAGAGATGAATACCATATAGTACTATCGGGAGTCGGGTATATAAGTTTAGACAACAAAGAATATTCTGTACTGAAAGATCATGTGATAGAAATCCCAAGGGAAGTTTCTCATAGGATTGAAAATAGAAGCACAAGCTCTCCACTTGAAATAGTTGAATTTCAGATAGGAGAGCATTTATCTGATAATGATATAGTGAGATTGGATGATGTATATGGAAGATTTTGAAATTCTAATGTTAAGGTCATAACTGTATGAACATTGTGATTTGAGGGTAAATCTCTACCAGGGAAGGGTGTCATCCCAGTGCTTCGACACTGGGATCCAGCTTTCATGCAACCTCATCAAAAACGTTTATTCAGCATAAGATCAGCTGCTTTCTACGCTCACCAAATCAGTTTACTTATTTGCAAGCAAAAACTTCCTGGATGCCAGTGTCAAGCACTGGCATAACACCATTTGCTGTGTGAATTACCTTAACAAAAACAAATGTTCGTATAGCTGTGTGTTAAGGTATTGAATATATTCTATAAGCCTGCTAAATTTAAGGCAGCCTAGTTTTTAAATAAAGAAAAGTCTACACTTATACGAAGTTTCAAGAATATAATGTTTAACCTCAAAATATTTTGTAATGTCCATTGCATTTGAAATTACTATGGCTGCTTGCTATTTGCGAGCGAAAAATGCCAGATTTTGCTCTATAATGACTTTGTTCTCTATTATCGGCATTGCCCTTGGAGTTGCAACACTAATAGTGGTGATGTCTGTGATGAACGGATTCAGAGCAAAGTTGCTTGACTCAATACTTGGCATTGATGGCCATATTAATGTTTATTTTGATAAGAACATAAATTCAGATTACTGCACAGTTTCGAAATCTATTGAGAAAATTCCTGGTATATTAAAAGCTACTCCTATGACCAATGATCAAGTTATTATTGTAGCAAATGGTAAAATTGCAGGTAGCGTAGTGCGAGGTGTGTCAACTAAAGATTTGCTTGATAGTACTACCATTACAAATAATGTAATTATAGGTGATGTAAAAAAATTTGATGAAGGGATAATAATAGGAGCACGATTGGCAGAAGCTTTGAATGTTGACTATGGCGACAAAATTACGTTTATATCATCTGAAGAATTTGATGCATTACTTGGTGAAATGCCGCGAATGAAAAAATATAAAGTTATAGCAATATTTGATATGGGTATGTTTGAGTATGATAATACCTTGATATATATGCCTCTAAAATCAGCACAAGCCTTTTTTAATTATGAAAATAGCATAAAAAATATAGAAGTACTTGTAGACGACGTTACTAGAGCTGATAAGCTGGCAGATGATATAGAAAAAGAAATAGGAATGAAAGCTGAAAGTTGGCAATCACAGCAAAGCCATTATTTTAGTGCTTTAAAAACTGAAAGAAATGTGATGTTTTTAATTCTTACTTTGATTATAGTTGTAGCAGCGTTTAATATTATCTCAAATTTAATGATGATAGTGCAAGAAAAGAAATCCGCGATTGCAATTATGCGTACATTTGGTGCAACAAGTGGAAGCATTATGCGCATATTTTGCGCTTGTGGTCTATTAATCGGTTTTACGGGAACTTGTCTTGGCTGTATTATAGGTGTCGTTTTTTCTCTCAATATCGAAAGTATTAGAGTGTTTTTAGAAAACATTACTAACGTCAAGCTGTTTGATCCTATGATATACTTTTTTTCAAGTTTACCGGTGATATTAGTCCCTCAAGATGTAGTAAGTATTTCTGCACTTGCGTTACTCTTATCATTTTTAGCGACAATTGCTCCTGCATTGCAGGCAGCTGCACAAGATCCTGCGGAGATACTACGTTATGAATGATACTCAGCAAAAGTACATAGGTTGGTTCTTAATTGTATTGTTATTTACCGGTTACATCACAATAAATAACATAATCTTTTTAAAAATAATTCAGCAAGAAAGCGAAGACAATATAAATGTTTTAACGGAAAAAATAGATGAATTCAGAATGTCACTTGAAGTTAATCAATCCAGGGTAGAAAAAAAGATATTTGACTTAAAGAGAGGTCTGCACACTCAATGTGAGCAAGGTGATGGTAGCTCAAGGCATAAGAACCTCGCAAGATTGCTGCTACTTGTAGTTAAAATGAAGAATTCGTTATTGCGAGAAGCAAAATTTGATAATCATATAAATTCAATAAAGCCTTTGATATCAGAGCTTGATGATCCAGAGATAGAAAATGCAGTAAATGAATTGGAAAGTTTGAAAGAGGTAGATACTTTACGTGAGTTGAAGTTATCTTTTGAGAAGACCATTTCTGTTATTAACTACAATAAAAGTACATTGTCTAAAAAAATCATTTCAAACTGGATCAGAATACAAGATAAAAATGACCCATTAAGGGCAAAATTCGCAGAAATTGAGGAGTCAATAAACGATAATGATTGGCAAAATATAACTGTTACAGTAAGCAATTTAACGCATTCAGAATTCAAGCCATGGCTGAATAAATTGAATGGTTTTATTGTAGCTTCTAAGAATATTTCAACAATATATCATCACTTATTACAATATATCTCATGATTTATTTTATAATTTTCGCTCTTTCGTTTTTATTTGGCATATGGGTCAAGGTAAGTGGTGAAGTAATAAAATTGGAATTAGGCAATTATACTATAAGTATTGATCTATATTTCATTATTTTTACTTGTGTAGTTTTATTATTTTTATTAATTACACTTGTGCGCTTTTTTTCCTCCATTTTATCAACATTTGCCAACATAAGAAATAGAAGAAGAGATAGGGAAGAATTGCTTCTCTTTGAAGCTTTCTTTAGCATAGACTTAGACAATATAGAGAACGCTCAAAAGGTAGTTAAAAGTTTAAATGAAAAAAGCAATGGGTTATCTTTAATAAAGCTCTTTAACTCAGGTAAGACGGGAAATTACAGCTTTTTCAGTAACGGTTTAACAAATATTGCAAATAAAAATCGTAACTTAGCTCTACTTCTGGCCAATAAGCTGATCGTTCACCTCAAACAAGAAAGAGTAGTCTTTCAAAAATTTATAGAATATTGCTCTAGTTCAATTAATGATAAAATGCTATCTATTCCCTTTCAAATAGAGCATTGCATATTGAAAGAAGATTGGATTAATGCGATTTTGAGGTTAAAGGAAGCAGTTAAGTTCAATATTTTTCTTCCATTTGACCATAAAGAAATGTTTGCAGTTTTTTATTGTGCTTTGGCAAAACAATATGAAATTAAAGGGGATTTTAAAGGAGCTATAAAGTCTTTATTCAGAGCACAAAGTTATTATGCAACTTTTCGGCCCATCAATTATTTAAAGGTAGAATTATATATTAAACTTGGAAAAATCAGAAAAGCTTCTACAGTGCTAGAGGCAGAATATGCAGTAAATCCTACTCCTCAGTCAGCTAAAATGTACATCAATTTAAATAGTAAAGGTGCTGAAAGACTATACAACTTACGCCCTGATTATTATTTTAGTTACTGTTTACTTGCTTTGTCCTCAGTAAGTTCAGGTAAATATGATCGTGCAAGTCAATATTTAGACACTGCTATGAAAAAAGCTAATTACATGTCAATCTACTTTATTGTAATACAACTCAAGATTACATTGCAAGAACACGACAAGGTAGTTTATTGGCTAAACAAGATGGGCTCAGAAGCTTTGCCTGATCCAGGCTGGAAGTGTAAAAATTGTAACAGAGAACTAAAGCAATGGGATCATCAATGTTCAAATTGCAATAGTTTTAATTGTGTTTATTATATATTATAAGATTCCACAAAGTGTGATGATAATAATATATGGGAAATTACCATCAAAGACCTCTATTGAACAATTTTTGGGGTAGATTTCTTAATATAACCCTTATTTCAAAATAATAAACCTGCAAGTTTTTTAGTTAGACTTGGTTCTAATGTCAAAAAAACTTGCTTTTAGACACTAACAATTATATATTTTAATAAATCAGGGTTGTATACAAAATGAAGAGCTTAAAGGAATTATCCTTAAGAATTAAGAATATTAGGTCTGTACAGAAAACCACGAAAATAATGCAAATGGTTTCTGCAGCAAAGTTATTACAAAGCCAAAAGAAATTATCAAATTCAAAATTATATATATCTAAGCTGCATAGCATTATTTCTTCATTAATGCTATCAGTTGATCAAAAATTACTGGCAAAAATTCTAAATATCAGTAATGACGGTTCTTACCTAGTATTCATTGTTGCGTCTGATCGTGGCTTGTGCGGCAATTTTAACTCTTCTATTGTCAAATCTAGTCAAGAGCATGTAAATAAGTCAATCGCAAATGGCAAAAAAGTAGATATTGTATTTCTTGGTAAAAAAGCTTTTGATGTAGGTAAAAATAGATTTGACTCTAAAAGTATCTTAAAAATTGAAAATAGTAAGGGGATCACGTTAAAGCACGTAGAAGCTTTGGTTGATGGTATAGATTTAAGTAAATACGATAAAGTTAAAGTTTTTTATAGTAAATTCTATAATACCTTCACGCAAAAACCAATGTTGGAAACAATAAAACCATGGAGTGAAGACTCATCCTTGATTGACAACTCTCTGGCTGGTCCAACAACAGATTACGGCTATGAGTATGAACCACAAAATATTGAATTTATTTTAAAATCTTTGGTTCAAGATTACGTTGTAATTGCTCTTTACTCTGCTTTGCTTGAAAGTGCAACAAGTGAAAATAGTTCTAGGATGGTTGCTATGGAATCAGCAAACAGAAACACTAAAGAGATGCTGAACAAACTAGCATTGCTTTATAATCGTTCTCGTCAAGCAGCAATTACAACTGATTTAATTGAAGTTATAGGTGGTGCAGAGTCTTTATAAAAATCTAAGGAATAGAAAATGAATATATTAAATATTGCAGCAGATATCACTAAATTAATAAAAAAGCAGAATCAAGATGCGGAAGTTACAATATATGAAACTAATAAGACTTCAGTTTCTCAGCGTCTGTCAAAAATTGAGCAAATATCACAATCTAAAAATTGCACTATAGGAATCAGAGCTATAGTAGGTAAAAACAAAGCTGCGTATATTTCTACAAACGATTTGAATAATCTTAGTGATACGGTAAGCCAAGTGGTAGAAATGGCAAAGAATGCGACAGAAGATCCTTGCATTAATTTTGCTGTAAATGGTAGTAATTATATCTCTTCTGCAGATTTAAGTATCTCAGATAATAATGTTGTAACCGTTGATAACCTAAAAGAAATTGCTGAAGCTGCAGAAAATTCAGCCCTTGCACATAAGAGTATCACTAATTCTGAAGGAGCCTCTTCTTCATACGCTTTAGTGAATACAGTATTATCGACTGTTTCTGGTTTTATTGGCTCGTTTAGTAAATCAACCTTTGCTAATCAGGTCTCTGTTGTTGCTGGAAGAGAAAGTGAAATGAAGGTTGGTTACGATTATGATATAGCATGTAATTTTAGTGATTTAAAGTTGCCAGAGTTAATGGGAAAAGAAGCAGCAAAAAGAGCAGTTGATCAATTGAATTCACGTACAATTAAAACTGGTAAATTTCCAGTTCTTTTTGAAAAAAGAGCAGCAAAAGGGCTAGTAAAAAGTTTTGCTTCTGCTATAAATGGGAGCAGTATTATAAGCAACAGTTCTTTCTTGAGGGGTAGTTTAAACGCTCAGATTTTCAACGATAGAATTAATATTATCGATGATCCATTGTTGCCAAGAGGCATAGCATCGAGACCATTTGATGGAGAAGGGATAACTAGCAAGAAAAATATATTTGTAAAAAACGGAATATTACAAAATTGGATTTTAGACTTATACTCGGCTAGAAAATTAGACTCAGAAACAACCGGAAGTGCAACTCGTGCAAGTAATGCTGCAGTTATTCCTGCAGCTAGTAACCTCTACATTGAGAATGGTAATGTATCGTTTGAAGAATTAATTCAGGAAGTGAAAGAGGGAATATATGTAACTGATTTATTTGGTTTTGGTGTTAATTTAATCAATGGCGATTACAGCCAAGGCGCTTCCGGATTTTTTATAGAAAATGGAAAAATAACGTATCCAATACATGAGATTACCATTGCTAGCAATTTGAAGGATATGTTTAGCAATTTAGTCGTTGCAGATGATCTAACTTTTTGTGGGCAATTTAATTCACCAACGATTAAAGTTAGTGAAATGACGGTTGCAGGTTCGCTTAACGATTAAAAAATTTATTTGCATTAAGTACAACAATTGTGTATTATTGTCATGTAATGTTAAGAATAGACTATGGAGTATAAAGGTTTAGTTTCAATAGCTAAGCTTAAAGCATTCTCAATCGTAATTTCAAAGCTTTTCATCACATTAGTAATATTAGTTAATAATTTAGGAGTTGTTTAAATGGAATTTGGTAATGTAAAATGGTTTAATGCCGAAAAAGGCTATGGTTTCATCAAGCCAGAAGGTAAAGGGGGTGACGTTTTTGTACATATTAGCACGTTGGAACGTTCAGGAATAAGGCCTGAGACACTTAAAGGAGAGAATAAAGAGAAGGGGATAAAAGGAGAAAGGGTGAGTTATGAGGTTAAAGAGGAGCGCGGTAGAAACGGAGAAGATAAAAAATCTGCAATAAATTTAAGATTGGAAGATTAATCTATTATGAAGTCTCTTAATAGGGTTAACGTATTGTGAATAATTTTCATGAGATGGGTCTCCCAGCTTCGCTTACACAAGCTCTAGATAAAAATAATCTTTTCGTCCCAACTCCGATTCAAATACAAGCGATTCCCTTAGCGCTACAAGGTAAAGATATTCTTGG